>CAKKOB020002153.1:0-15042 GCA_918844115.2 Phlebotomus perniciosus
CGCACACTGAAATTTGGTTTCTGGATTTGAATAATGACAATATATCATACAAAATAGTTACACCGAACAGAAACCAAATTTCTCGGTGCGCCATCTGTCAAACATTAAGGAAATTTAAACAGATATTTCAAGAAATTAAGAATTTAGATTCCAAAAAGTTGCCGAACAGAGGGGTTAATTTGCAAAATTTATGAGTTTTTCCAAAATTTTTTGTGTTTACAAGGAATTTCTTGGCTGTTACGGCTGTTACAATACTTTGTAGAGGTTTTAAGGAGATTCAATTGTTGCAGAAAGCTTTTATTTGAAAAATTTTCATTATTCAAAATTTGAAAACTGTTTAGCCAAGACGCAAACCCTTACATACCTATACAAGACACAAACATTAAAATTTAAGGGTCTTTATTTTAAAGTTAAGACATATTTCAGCTAGAAAGTCATGAACCAACAAAAAATAGAAAGCTTTTCCACAAAAAAGCTTATTTAGCTGTGACACAATTTCTATCATAATCCCTCTGGTGGCCAAAAGCTCTACTTTTCTTTTAACTATTTCTGATAACTAATCCCATAATGCAACGACCGCAAAATTAACCATGAAGTATTTTCTAATGAGATGTGCAAATGATCTTCCGAATCATCAAATCAGTCAAATTGCTAATTGATTTATTCCATAAATCGTTTTAATTTGTTGAAAAATTAACCTTGTCCCGCGAAAGTGAAATTGAGATGTTACTCAATTCTCTTATTATCACTTGGACTCTCGCGAGAGAGAATCACTTTTTACCCCCAAAAAAAGTGACATAATTTAACGCCACAACTTTAATTTGATTTACAAACCGCGTGAAAGAATAGAAGAAGAGTCTCTGAAAGACCCTGACAGTGTCTTCTGCTCATTTAGAGGTGTGATAATTAATTAATTTTTGGGTGTCTCTTCATTGAAATTCTGTTCACTTTTGCGATGTGAAGAATGTGAGAAGATCCTTAAATTTGCTGTCAAATTGTGATTTAGTTGCGCCTTTTTCTCCTCCCACTCATGCTTAGAACTGCTTTCAGTTAATTGTTGATTTGAATGCTTATCAGGCGCGATCGCACTCCCCAATGAGATTCTCCCGGCCGGTGAATTCTGGGAGGGCGAAAAAGTGTCTGGAAAATTTTTGGTTGGGGGTTTTTTGGTGGGGAGAGAATCACGCTTTGGTATAAAATTGTGATCTGTCGAGTGAGTCAATTGCATTTGCTGTTCTATCGCATTTCACAGTGAGTGTGGCTCCCGTGATGAGTGAGGATTGATCAAATATCACATTATTTGGATTTATAAACATAGTGAGAGACAAAAAACTGTGTGACTGTGAAAAAGACGTAAACTATAATAATTGATCAAGTGGTGAAAATTTGCGTGGAAATTGACGATGAAGATTCGCGGATCACATCAATGGTGCCATTTGCTGAGCCTATTTGTTCTTATTCAGGTGTTTGAAGGTAAGTTTAATTTGCTCAATATTGCACACATCACGTGAAATGCAACATCAAAGAAGAAAGAAGAAAAAAAAAAGATGCTAAATTGTTTGGCTCTTTAAAGGAAATATCTTGTCACCTAGATTCAAATCTCATGCTAATTTTATCTCACTCAATTTGGTCATTTAATACGAGTTAAAAGAAGTCTGGCGACTGGTGTGATTATTTGAGTGTCAAGGGGGGAATTTTCCAACTCTCTTTTTCATCTATTGAAAATTGATTGGATTCGCGCTTAGAATTTGAGAGTTTGTTTGCGTTAAGATTTTCACGAGCGCATGTAATTGTCATGGCAAATAGAACGTGATGTGCGCAAGTTCACGTGCAAATTATTTGTTATTGTAACTTCCTTTTGCCTTAATATTTATTTGGGGATTTTATTTAGGCGATTGCCATCGTTTCGGATACACCCAGGCGGAACAGAGGAGATGGGCAAAGAAACATGGATCCTGTTCCGGGAAATATCAATCACCGATTGCCATCAATTCCAGAAGGGTATGTCCAAGTCAAGGGGGATATATTAGAGATGGAAGAAATGTTACAACATTTTTGAAAATTGCTAATTTTATAGCACAAGCTCAAACTTTAGTTTTGCACTTTTATAGGAAAATGTCTAACTAATAGCCTAATGAAAATTTATCCAATTTTTGAGAAAGTCTTTTTTAGAGAACCTTTAACAAAATTTTCAATGTTTGTGAACATTATAGTAAAATTTTTATAGGAAATATAACCAACTTTTTCTTAAAAACTATCAGTTTTGCTATAAAAAAAAACTATTTAGGTACTTATATAAAAATGTTAATCACATTTCAATATCTCTCTGAATTTGTTCTATAATATATAGGTAGTTGAGTTCTTGATTTTGATTTGCTATAAAAATTTCCTATAAAAACATAATTTTTTATAGGAAGATAATTTTTTATGGAAAGATTATGATATAATTTTAGAATTTCCTAATCTAATAAGCTTTCTAATCATACGAAAAGAAATTTTTAGTGCTCAATTTTACTATTCAAAATGATGGTATCTTTTGGATTAAAGATTTTATAGGAAAGCTGCAATTTTTATAGGAAAGTTCCTAGATTTTAGTATCTAAATAAAAATCCTATCATTTTTATGAAGAAGCTAACTTTGCTAATATTATATTTAGTTTATAGCAAAAAATTATAGAAATTTATAGCACATTTCCATAAGTGATATACAAGTTTTCCATCCGTAATATTTCCCCCTTAATCTCTAATTTCTTTAATTTCGTGATATTTTGTGAATTTTCCCCTAAACTTTCAGGCCATTCATTTGACGATGCCAGCTCTGGAATTGGTGGGCTATCATAATTTGCTCCCAGGACCAATTCTCATTCACAATAATGGCCATTCTGTGTCTCTGACAATTCCCAAGCCGACTACAGCTCAGATTGAACAGGGAGTCAAGCATCCGTACATTTTTGGTGGGAAACTGAAGAATGAGTATGAATTGGAGGGACTCCATTTCCATTGGGGTGATAAGAATAATCGAGGAGCTGAACATGTTTTGAATGACATTCGCTATCCAATGGAAATGCATATAATTCACAGGAATAGGAAGTACAAGGATGTGGCGGAGGCTCTAAAATATGGAGATGGATTGACTGTGTTGGGATTCTTTTATCAAATTCACGAACATGATGGATCAGATTTAACGACTATTGTAAAGAATTTGAGTCCAGTTTCTGATTTTGATCGGACTTATTCGCTCAATTTCACCTTTTCCCTCTCATCGCTCATCTCAACGGTCAGCACTGAGCTGTTCTACACCTACAAGGGCTCCCTGACGACTCCTCCGTGCTCTGAAGCTGTTACATGGATTCTATTTCCGGACCCGTTGCCAGTTTCTGTTTACCAAATGAACAAATTCCGGCAATTGTCGAATGGAATTGAAGGATCTGTTCTTGTGGACAACTATCGAGCACTGCAACCTCTTGGAAATAGGAGAGTCTTCGTTCGGAAGGTCAACGAGAGAAATACTCACTTGAATACAATTGAAAAGAATCTGCACTACAACAAATGGGATTGGCTTTATTGATTTGTTGATTTTTATTAGATTTTATTAGATTTTCACCAGAGACGAAAGTTTGTTGATTTTTTGAAAAAAAGAAAGAAAGAAAAGAATTGTAGATAATGATTATTTTATTTTACGTTATGTAAAAGGTGGGAAAATGTGCAATGACCAGACGGCAATTAGTAAGGTGAGGTCAAAGGACTCAGTGTTTTTGACCTTACTTAATAAAAATTGCCTTATCTTTATGATTTTTCGGGCACCATCGCGTAATAAGGTTTTGTCTGCGTGCAGTTTGAGGATTTTATGACCGTCATTGGTGCTAAAATGATAAGTTGGGAAGCTTGGAAACAAATTGAGCACTTTTTGTGCAATTTTGCAACCAAATTACAGAAGATAAGCCTCTTTTGTGCTTCGGTTTTTTGAAAGTTGTGATTCTTCGATAATGAAGTTGATTTGCCGAAATATTAGACTTCTTTCAGAACGGCGGTTCTAGAAGTCTTTTCTAGAAGATCTTAGGATTTTCTAGCATGTTTCTAGCAATTTATAGAAGAATCGCGACTAGAAAACCGAAATAATTCAACTTACAAAAAAATATTCTTACGACTTTCTTCTCTTTACTAATATTTATTGTTTCAAAATATTCCATTATATGAATTGCTTATGCAATAGTTAGCCTTGTAGAGAGCATTTTAAGATGTTTTATTATTTTATGTGTTTTGTGTTCATAACAATAGGAATAACTTATTTTTATGGATAAAATGTATAAAAAAAATGCAAATTGATGTATCTTCGTCTCTGATGAAGTTGTAAATATAATGAGTCTTGAGATACATTTAGAGATCTGAGTGTCCCAGAGTCAGACACTGCGGATCGTCTTTGAATTCGCCAACATTCTGGAGCACTCCATGAGGAGCGCATTGCCAGGGATCGTTTGTCTCCTGGAGCCATTTCTGCAAACGTTCTTGCAGTTCCGTTTTTACTTTGTCCATGGCTTTGTTCCCAGCGAGATTCCTCAATTCTCCTGGATCTTGCTTCAGATCGAACAACTCCCATTCATCTCGCTGGTAGTAGCTTTTCAAGTTTTTGTACCAAGGTAGGGGTTGTTTGGTCAACGTTCTATTTAGAATATCCTGGAAAGTTGGTGATACGTAGAAATCTTGATCAATCGGGAACGGTGATTGGTAGTTAAGATTGTGGATGAGTTTGTAACGCCTGGTTCGAATAGCTCTCATCGGGTAGTCCATCGTTACTTCGTGGTAAGATTGACTAGCAAATACTGCAGCATCTGGATCATTTGGCGGCTCTGCAGTTAAGAGCGGTAGAAGAGACTTCCCGGTTAGTTTTGTCTTGGCTTTCTTAGGGTATTCGACTCCAAACCAATCCAGGAATGTCGGAACTATGTCTAGGAGACTAGTTAAGGCGTAAGTCACTTCATTCCTTCTAGCATCTGACGATGGTGATCGAATGAACATAGGTTCGGCTATACCGGGATCGTAGAAGTTCGTCCTGCCAGACGGTAGGGGCGGACCGTTGTCGGAAGTGTAGACAACCAAGGTGTTAGATTCAAATCCGGCATCTTTCAATTCCTTCAGAACTAGGCCTACACCCTGATCTAGACGAGAGATCGTTGTGTACTGAGCTGCAATATCTCGTCGGGCTGGTTCGGTGTCTTGAACGTAAAACGGAAGATCGATCTCATCCCAAACGTAGTAGATGGGATGCCAGTCTGGGATGAGACCCATGCCTTCTTCTCCGCTTCCCCACCGTTCGCAGAAGCTTCCGTATTGCGGTGTCACGTGGCCACATCGATGGGGATCATGGAAAGAGACCATGAGGAAGAAAGGTCGAGTGTCATTGGACTTTAGGAACTCCCTAACTAGGTTCTTGATGTTTGTTATGTTTCGCCCGACTTGATTCACTGAGTATTGTTCTTCTGTTCTTTCAAAGTCGAACTTATAGACTTCAGACGGGCCTACGTGCTTCTTCCCGATAATCCCAGTTCGGATATTTCCCTTGGTTCGAAGTATGTTCGGAAGACTAAGAACGGAGTCAAGCGAGTTGAAGTGATGAACTCCTTGATGAAGGCCATACATTCCATTCTGATGACTAGGCTGACCGGTGAGCAGTGCTGATCGACTTGGGGAACAACTACTGACTGAAGTGTAGGCATTGTTAAAGATGAGACTCTCCTTAGCTAGGGCATCCAAGTTAGGAGTTTGGCAAATTCGATTCCTATATGCGCCCATTTCAAATCCTCCATCGTCGGCTGTAAACATTTCAAATACGGCGCTTTAGCGGAGATTCATAGTTTATGTGGCGAAAAGTGAGACACTCACCGAGAAGCAGCAAAACATTTTGCTTAGCAGGTGGCTCTAGTCGTATTGGACGTGGCACAGCCACAATTGCCGGCTGCATTGATGACAGTTCGGCACAGATGATAAGGAAAAGTAAATATTTCAACATCGTTTCATCAGATATTCACACACTCAACAATTTCCCAGGAACTTCAACTCGACGAGGGAGAAAAGTAGGGAGAAAATAGTCGATTCAGTTGATTTTGTAATGAGAAACACTAGAGAAGAGCCACGCAGTGAATTTCTTCGTTGAAAGTGATTGAAAGACTGAGGATTTGGATATTTCTGTCAATCTTCGCGTGACCAAAGAGGTGGGGCTAAAAAATTATTATTTTATTGCTTCTTTTGGCAAAAAACGAAAGACTTTCTATTGGTGTTTCAGCAATCATGAAGGATCTCAAGCGAGATGAAATTCTCTTGCTGTTTGATGTTGATGGCACTCTCACGGGTCCTAGGATGAGGATAACTCCTGAGATGGAGAACTTTTTGTACAACGACGTCCTCCCGAGAGCATCAATTGGGGTCGTGAGTGGATCTGACTTGGACAAGTTGTTTGAACAGATCAGCGCTGATCGGATCAAGGAGTTGGATTATCTATTCCCAGAAAATGGACTCGTTCACATTGAACGTGGCGAGGAGAAGAGTCGACAGTCTCTGCAAAGACACTTGGGGGATGATAAGATTCAGGAGTTTGTGAATTTCAATCTTCATCTGTTGTCAACGGTGAAGCTGCCGGTGAAACGTGGCACCTTTATTGAGTATCGAAGTGGCATGATTAATATCTGTCCGATTGGGAGGAATTGCTCCAGGGAGGAGAGGAATGCCTTTGGTGAATATGACAAGAAGCACGAAGTGCGAAAGGGCTTGATTGAGGTGCTGAGGAAGGAGTTTCCCAATATTGATCTCACTTACAGTATTGGTGGACAGATAAGTTTTGATGTCTTCCCCAAAGGGTGGGATAAATCCTATTGTCTCAATCATGTGAGGAAGTACAAGGAGATCCACTTCTTTGGCGATAAAACCGATCCAGGTGGAAATGATCATGAGATCTTTGCTGATCCTCGAACAATTGGACATTCAGTCTCATCGCCTGATGATACAATGAGAATCTTGAAAGAGCTCTTAGGTCTTTAATTAAAGAGTCCACTCTAAATATAAATGCTTTTTATCACAAACATGATTCGGATTGTGTTCCTCTCTCCTATTCGCCCTTGTAGATGGGCTTCCTCTTTTCCGCGAATGCTTTGAGGCCCTCGAGACGATCAGTTGTGGGCATTACTTGGGCGTAGCAAGCCTCCTCAATGGCGAATCCGGTGTTGATATCAACCTGAATGCCATTGTTGATTGCCTTCTTTGCCATTCGCACTCCAACTGGTCCGTTGGGGAGGATTTCTGTTGCAATGTCCAGAGCTTTCAAGTAAGCAGCATCTTTGGTGTCGTTTTGAGGCACAGTGTGAGTACAGATACCCATATCCTTGGCCTCAGTTCCACTGAAGACCTTCGCAGTGAAGATCAGTTCTTTAGCCAGACTGGGACTGACTGTACGAGGGAGTCGTTGAGTTCCTCCAGCTCCAGGAATAATGGCCAGACGAGTCTCAACGAGTCCCATTTTGGCATCGGCAGAGGCACAGCGGATGTCACAGGCCAAGGCCATCTCCAGACCCCCTCCCAGCGCGAATCCATCAACAGCAGCAATGACAGGCATTGGGAGTTGTTCAATCTGCGTGAGCATTCCACGGAGTTTCTTGACAAACCTCACCACCTCCTCAGGAGTCATCCGGGAGCGTTCCTTGAGGTCGGCTCCGGTACAAAAAGCCCCAGGAACGAGACTCCTGAGGACAACCACTCGAACACTCTTGTCAGTCCATAGGGTGTCCACGGAGTCTATCAGTTTGTTGACCAGGGATTGGGAGAAGGCATTTTTGGCACTTGGTCGATTGAGAGCAAGCACGGCGATTCCCTCCTTGTCACCCTTGAGATAGTTTAACTGGAATTTTGGGGATTAGGAGGATTAGGTTTCTAATTGAGTTGACAGAGGGAAGATTCTTACCTCAACTTCTGACTCCTTGGCAGCACTAAAGTGCCTGGTGATTGTCAGGGAGAAGGTTCTAAGGCCACGAATGTTTCTGAGCAAAGCCATATTTTTACGTAATCAACAGATTGATAATCTCCCGGGTATTTTTATGCCGCGAAAAGACTGTCAAAAGACTCCAGCGCCCTCCATCAACCCGGCAGAAAATTAAATTAATGTTGATTGGTATATAAAGAATTTTTCAAGTGCATAGAAATTGAGGTCAACGTGATTACCTGGATTAAGTTATTGCATAAATTTTCAATCCAATATGCAAATATCGATGTAGATTTTGTAGAATTGTGAGGTTATTTTAGCTGTTGGAATAAAAATATCTTATCATGCTGCCTTATCAGGGCATATATGGAATAGGTCGATCCATTTCCTCTGTTTCCCACATCAACAAGAATATCTGTGAAAGTGATGATATCGCGAAAAATGAGTTCTCTCTATATGGATCTATTTTCGCGTTCATCACTGACCCAGTGTATTAAAAAAAGGCGTGATAAAGGGAGCATTGCTTGCCCGATTTATGGAATTATGATTAGAAAAATCGGAAAAATCATAGAAATCGGAGCGATCGATCTCAGAGCTGGAATTTAAAAGAATCTCAGCCAAAATCTAATCATAAGCTCCCTTTCAACGACGCGCCCTCAAAGTTGAAAGGTCAATAAAATGTAAAATCACTCTATCAATTTATAACTTAACGCTGATTGCTGACGGTGGCTCCATAAGGTTAATTTCCAGTGGGTGGATTTATGTGGTCTTATTGATTGATGAACTTCTCAATTTCACTCCTTATCTATTGACTAATTTATTTAACTTAGCACTTTTTTCAATTTATTCTCTCGTTAATACAAATATTTTTTTATGAATATTATCTACCTGAAATCTATACAATTTTGGTTTCAGTAACTCATTCACACTTTACGGATGTTTTTCAAGACCATTAAATAAATTGATAATATATACGGGAAATATTTTAACTCTGTTCTAACTTGATGTTGATGAAAAATGTTGATGACAACATTTTGTTCGTTGGTTTACTAAATATTGTGACTATCAACCTATTATATTTACACGTTTGGTATTTTTTTTTTAAAAGAAAATCTCTTCCTCTCTCACTGTAAAATTCTTAAATTCGACTTTTATGTGTGTGTGTCCTTGTCCAAGGAAAGCGCTTTTTTTGCAGACTAGCCTATCTTGTTTAGTGGCACCTCTTCGGCTGGTCTCACTTGATCCGTGGGGGCGGGTCTTCTTGTTCGCGTTCGGCACATTTTGGTTTTAATACCGCAGCAGTCTCGTCTGAAGATGACACCAATCGCCAGTCCAACAACGGCGATGATGATGATACCTAACAACAGAAATGTTGATTAGCTTTCTTAGACATTTTTCTATTGGTTGTTGGTTTTACCTATCAAAATGTTGTTGATGGTTTCGGCTGATAATTCAACAACACCTCGTGAATCCAGCCCCTTAGCTGGGGTGCCAATCGCATTGGCCTCTGTTGATGTTGTCGTATTACTAACTTCTGTTGTGTTGCCCACAACTGTGGACTTGCTTTCGCTTGACATTGAATTGATGTGCTGTCGATTTTCGGGTGCAGAAGCAGTTGTTGTTGTTGTCAACTGAAGTGATTTTTCGCTTATTGTTGATTTGGTTGTAGTCACAACGTAGGGGGTTGTTGTCGTTGGTGGGGGTGAAACAGTTGATGGAGGATGAGTTGCTATACTCTCCTCAAATGTTGATCCCGATGCCAATTCGAAGCAACTGAGAATGAATGTGGGAAATCGTATCTCATCTATAGATGCGAGATTGTTGCACAATTCTGGAATGTTGTCCTGATTGAGAGTGATACTCTGGAAGTGCTGCAGATGTTCCAGTGGCTTGAATACGTCAACATCTAAATTCTATTATAAAGAAGGGGATTATCAAGGAGGTTGTATTATGATAGAGAATTCTATTTATACCTCATTGATGGGATTGTTGTAGAGATTGAGAGCCACCAAACCACTGAGGTTTGTAAAGGTCTCCAGATGGAGATTGCTGATGCTGCAATCACTCAAGTCGAGCTCCTCCAGGCCTGGTGCATTCAATAGTGATGCATCTGGAATCTCCAGTGGATTTCCACTCAAGTTCACCTTCTTGACATCCAGTGAATGGGCCAGTGTGTCCGGATCGATGTGCTTGAGATGATTGTGTGACAGGTCGACACTATCGAGCCGGTCTAGTTGGGCAAATGCCTTTTAAAATATGACAATTATCTCTCCCAAAGAGTAAATATTTCATTCATCAATGATATGAACTTACCATTTTATCAATTGTAACCAGTTGGTTGTCATGAAGGCGAATTTCTCTGAGATGACTCGCATTGCTGAAATCATCGATGTGCAATTTGGTGATTAAGTTGTGACTGAGATCGATAAATGAGGTGTTTTGAGGCAGATTCACGGGAACATGTGTCAAATTCCGGTGAGTGCAGTCGACAAAGGAGTGAGGCAGGCAGGAACACTCCTCAGGACATTGCGCATCTGTCCTGCTAGTTGAATCCACTTCCTCAGCGTCAAGAACTTCCCCTCCGCCGGTTGATTCAATAGACTTGTCAGTGAAGACTTCTTTCATTTTTTCCGCCAATTCTGTGACATTTAACCTTTCCAGCCACTTATCGGGTGCCTTATCAGTTTGATTTTCACTCTCTTCCAGATAATCATCGTCTTCGTAGTCATAGTCGTCCTCATCGTCCCCATTGTCTGCCTTTATTGTGCTAAATCTGCAAAGATTTTAAGACAAAAATCATTAGAGACTATTTTTTTTTTTAATAAAACCACCTCTTTCATTGCGCAATTCAACACACATTCTCGCAGGTGAATTGTTTACTGTTCATAACAAATATTGTTCTTAGGATTACCCACTTGGTACATCGTTCCATTCTCCAGAGACTGATAAAGTTTTTTTCTTTCAGCCAATCAAATTTGGCAAAAGATAATTTCATATGGGAGAAAAATTAGGAAATATAGTACCAACAAAAGCTAGACATTTAATGAATATACAGCATCATAAGGCGTGAAAGGAATTTTTGGTATATTTTTTTCATCAACTTGATGGTACTTTTGGGTAAAAAAAATATTATTTACAATAGCCCACGAAAAAATGCTAGTAGCGGAAAAAAATTGTCACGAAAGTCATGCTGCAATGTCCCCATTAATACGTGGAAAAGGCTTTTTATATAAATGTGAAAAATTCACGCAACTTTAAATAATACATTTTTTCCGCTTTGCATTTCACTGTGACGGAGAATGAGTTTTGCATTTTATAGAGTGCAAAACTATTGATTTCTCACACGATCTTTCATACCCTTGAACTCTTGGGCAATTTACGCCAGTCAAATACTGTGATTTGACGAGAGCTTTGCACAATTGGCAATATTATTGTGCTATCAACGCTGGAGTTTGCATATTTCACCAGCTGTTTACGTATTTATTTTGTGCTAGACGTTTAATTAAATTGCTTTAGCTTTAATTTGGAGGTATAAATGGTTGGAAGACTTTGTTTAAGTTTATTAAAGCTAATAATTAGAAGAAATGGGAGAAAATATTGCGAATAGATTGCGGTTTTTTACAATTCTTTTAACTGGGTTATCCCACGAGAAAAATCGACGCAAGAATTTATTGCATCGACACAATAACTCGGCGAAAAAGTATCTGCCTCTTATCTGATTTACATTGGTTAGAAAGGGACAAAAAACTGAGCGATTATTGCGTCCGGAGAACACAATAATCGCTCATTATTACATTTCTTTGTCCCTTTCTAATCAATGTAAATCAAATGATAGGAAGGTACTTCTCCGCCCAATTATTGCATCGATAGTTATTGTAATAAACTCCAATGTCTATAAAAATTAGTAAAGTTCAAAGCTTTGAATACAGCTTTTAAAAATTTGTTTTTGTAAGGCTGGTGAAGGTTTTTGAAAAGTTTTCTCAAGCTAAAAAGGCTTTTATTGCTCTTAAAACAGTTAAAGATCGTCAACATGTTCGTTAAAGCTCAAAATTCGGCTTAAAGACTAAGAAAGTCTGAAATTTTTTTGAAAATATGAAGAAAAATTTTATTAATTTCCAAAATTTGGAACTAAGTAAGCTCTAAGTTTAAAGATTTTACAAAACTAAACCAATTAAAAACTAATGTTCTGAACTGAACCCTTTTCTAAGTTCAATTTGAACTGTTAATCTTTTCATAATTTTTGGGATGTTTTTGATTGACTTTTTAAAGATCTTAAATAATATAAAAAAATAAAAATTTAATCTAATTTTTCACAATATTCCAATCTTCAAATCTGTGACTATCTAATTGTTTCCAGATATCTTTCTCATTGAAACTCCCAGAATTATTGCCACACCTCCGTGAGTGATTTTTCTCTCAAGGAGAGAAGAAATCTATCAAGTTTATGTTCCGCTTTTGATTTCTCTTATCATGCGAAAAAAGAGTTTATGCTCATAAATTTTCAGTGGGCAAAAAGTGTGAGTCAAACTAAGGCGATTTAATTGCTTCAATGGAGCCTCTTTCATTCGCGACAGAAGTGTGCAAAGTACATAAGAATTTGTTGAGGCGATGTGACTAATTTTCCACTGGATTTCAATAGTTAATTTAAATTTCGAATTTTCGTATGTGCTTAAAAGTAAATCTTTGAGTCAGTGTATAATTTTACGGAGTTCATGTGAGGTTATCGAAAGAAAAGTGTCGCTTGTTCTCTCCTCTATTGTTGAGGTCCTTTCTTGAACAGTGAGAGACTCGTATCTATTACTTAATAAATATTTAATTGAAAAATCGTGTGGAGAATTTCTCAAGCTATTGACTCATCATATAGATTTTTATTTGATATAATATTGATGGAATGCGCTTTGCTTTATTACTCACCTTATTGATAAAATTCCTACAAATATAATCAGTCCAAGTGTTAATTTGTAATCCATTTTTTTAGCCAAGAGTTTTATAACAATTCACTGCAATTAGTCGCGACGAGAATTGGGTTGATTTATAATTGTCACTCTGGCAGAAAATTAATTTAGATCAATTTAATTGATGTTACACGCAAAGATTTCTTTGAAGTTCACTGATGAATTTGGTTCTCTTATGTTCTGGATGTTCTGGGGCGACAGAGATGGGTGTCAAAACAGCCATCCGGCACCAATTTCACGCAATCACTGAATTCATGTGGCGATATCGGAGATTGTGAGGGGTTTGTGAGCCACAAAAATGTTGCCTTCTCCTTATCATATTACTCGTTGGTGTAAAGGTTTCTCTTTTAACGTGGTATCTGTGTCTCATTAGAGTTGGATTGTATATTTAATAATTTTGGCTATATTACTTTTATTGGGGGGAGATTTTTTCCCCTCTTCTCTCAACACTTGTTATCTTATCAAATTAATTTGCTCTGGAGCCACTTTCATCGTCACTTTTCTCACTCTTGGTAAACTTGTGAATCTCTTCACCTGCAATTCTAAACATTATAGTACTTTATGTTTCTTTTATTTCCTCTTATTATTATGCTTGGTTTACTTTGAAAAATCGTAGTACATTTTACACACACTCACACATATTTATGAGAAGTAGGTAATTATAGAGTCTCAGGGAGGAGATAAATTACCGGTTTTTTTTGCACACACTTTGCCCCTTTTGCCGGCGAAATTTATAGTCCCAAGAACACAGCGTGATAAGGTCGGTCTTTTGGCTTGCCGGTTTTTGTGGAGAAAAAATTTTAGAGAGTTTTTTTTGTTCACTTTCCACCTGTTCAAGTTTATGTCTCTCACAATTGATAGGTAATCGTGAATGAGCACAATTTACTGGTTAATTGGTGTTAAAGCTATTTTTACCGTGATGATTCTTGTGCAACACGTGGAGGATTACTTAACACATTACTCTCTCTCTCTCTCTCTTTTGAATGGGTGTTGGGAATTTTGTTTTATCACATGTAGGTAATGAGTTTTGTGCAGAACTTTAAAATTTCTATTTTCCAGGATTTTTCCCTCTGTCTCTAAAAAAAGTCTCAACTATTTTTTTCCCACCAGACACTAAACAGTTTTAATCATCTCGTGAATGAACTAACACAATGAGGGTATATCAGTTCAATGGTTGTTATTTTTGTATTCAATTTGTGCATGCGACTGTGTGGTGGAAAAAAGCACACGAGAGATAGTAAAATTACGTATTTATAGACAATTTCTCACATTTAACAAATCACTTTTTTGAAAAGCTATTCTTCACTCGAAATACACTTGAGAAGACTTTTCAATCTCACATTTCCGATTTTATTTGGTTTTATTTTCTCTTGTAAAATGTTGATTTTTTGTTGAAATTATGCTGAGTGCTCGTGGGGATCGGCTATCGTTGACTCCAATAGAATAATCTCGCACTGACAAAAAGGGAAAGATGAAGATAAAATTGTAATCTCTGAGGCGTTGGTCGGGGCCGGTTGTAATGTCTCTAAAGAGAGCCACCATTCACTCGTAGCCTCACTGACTGACTGACGGACTATTCGACGGTCGAAGGCGATCCGATAATAATTTTCTGTTATATGTTGTGTGTACTTTTTGATGATGTGTGGCTGGGTTACAACACATAATATTCCCTGAGTGTTTTCCTCTCGAGCGTGTGAGAGCGACTGAAATGCGCGCCAAAGGCGAAAGAGACGATCCAGCCGATGGAAGAGAGAGAGAGTGGACAAAAGAGAGAGGACAAAAAAAATTCTATAGAGAATACTTTTGTTATAAAAAGAAAATAATAAGATGAAGTGCAATTTGTAGATTTGTTTCTTGCCATCTCACTCACACTGTCTCTTTCGGATGAGCAAATACAAGAAATGCCTCGGCCAGTTATAAGTAAATGAACTTGAACAAAATGAAAGTAATATTTTGTCTTGTCGGCTCTTTTTAGTCCCAGTCCCCTAACATTTTGTGTATTGATGTTGGAATATATTGAAAGAGGTGTTTGTTGCAGTATTGGCAGTTTTAGAGCAAGAATTCGCATGCAAAGGCTGATGAATGTAATTTTGATTTTGGTGTTGGGGATTGGTCAGATTTC
>CAKKOB020002154.1:0-15035 GCA_918844115.2 Phlebotomus perniciosus
TAAATTCAGACTTGAACGAATCCTTTAATTTTATCAAAAACTCACCGTGAATTCTCTTCCCTCCCAAATAAAAACACATTGTCGTATAAATAATCTACACTTTATTTCAATCTTTCGTCTTAAATAATTCCTCCTCTCCTCTTGATTAAACACTGATTAAGATAAATTCAAGTGTGTGAGATTTGTATTCACATGTGCCGCATGAAAAGTTCTACTTTCGACAACGACAAAAGAGAACACAAAAGTGTGAATTAGAAATGGCGAAAAGGAATTAGTTAGCAATCAATGAATTTTTTGCGCCCCTTTTTGCAAAAGTTTTGTTGTTGTTTTTTTTGTCAATTTATATATAATATAAATTAATTTCTCTCCGTGGGATTTTTTTCTTGCTGTTTTTTTGCGTGTGAGAAATGTGAGAGGGTGCATTTTAGAGGCGAATGCCTGGATTGCGAGAGCGCACGAAGTTGAGGAGCTCATCTGAGTCCTCACAGACGAAGGGCTTCAAGTGATGGCAAGCGACATCGTGCCACTTGAGTCCATCGTTGTAGAAGTTGTTGAGGATGGACAGGCAGGATTCATCGTTGCCCTGAGCCGCTTCTCGGTTGTCCGGCTGAGCCTGTCCGTAGCCTCCGGTGTAGCTCCAGTCGCCGGTGTTGCGTTGACTTGTGGCACCAATTTTGGCGCCAGAACCCGACCAGAACCATCCGTTCTCATTGGGCGGCAACAGATCCGGGCGATCGCAGCCGGCAAAGTTACACTTGCGTCCCGAAGTCCAGATGTAACGGACATTTCCGCGTGCGATGCGCTGCTTAATGAACTCATTCTCTTGCGGCGTCTCCATGGACACGGCGTCCATGCAGTGGCGGCGGCAGATGTTCCTCGCGTCCAGCCAATCCACCTCGAGACTGCGAGTTGGCTGGAAGATTTTTTTTAATTGGTCAAAAAATAGGTTTTATTCAAGGGAAAAGTTCTTAAAGTTCTAAAAAAATTGAATCTTCAAGATTATGATTTAAAATAATTAAAAAAAAAACATTAATATTAATAAAAAAAAATTTGAAAAATCAAAATTCAAAAACCTAAAATGCTTAGGAAATGATCTTATTTAAAACAATTTTAAATAAGAAAAAATAGTTTATTTTCGTTTTGTATCTGGACGTAATAAAATAGTTTAACTCGTTTTAAAAAAGGCTTTTCAGTTTGTCAGATTTTTAACTCTCCAATTTAAAAAAAAAACACGCAGGTATGTTTTCTGTTAGCAAAATAGTTTGAGTAGATTATTAGAGAGTCTCTAAAATAATAGTTTATCCACTCTTTGTCTTGATTTCCTTAATTCTAAGAACTTAAAAAAAAATAAAAATTAAAGATTTGAAATTTTAAAATTATTTTAATAAATAAAAGTATTTTCGAAACTCTCCAATAACTTCAAATTAATCTATTTTACCACTAAAAAGCATACTTGTTTTTTTTTTTAATAAAAAATTGGTTTGCTAATTGGCTTTAAATTATTATACGTAACTAACCAAAAACAGCATAAAAATATTTTTTCAAATTAATTATTATTCAGATCCTTAAGAGTTTTTTGAAAAAAACATCCCCTGAACGCTTCAAAAATGGGTCGTATTATTCAATAGATTTTGTTCTGAATTTAAAAAAAAATTTCAACGTTTTTTTAGTCTCAATAAAAAGAATAATAACAGCATCTAAATAAACTTGTGCTTCTCAAACTGTTAAATAAACTCTATTGCTTAAATTTTATTAAGTTTATTAGGAATTTTATTTGTCGAAAAGGAATCTCGAATAAGCTAAAAACTGTTTAAAGATTTTGTTTGTTTGTTTAACTTTATTTTTTGGCCCAGAGGTTTTGCTCCTTATGGCCCCAAAGACTTTGAAATGAAGTTTATTTTTATTTTTTCGAGCAGATTTATATAATTTTTAATTTAGGATGCTTTAATTTTGAGACATTTCAAAGTTTATGGAGAAAATCTCAAAGCTTAAAACACTTTTTGGAAGCTTTATCATAAGTTTCTGAATTTTGATAACTTCTTTAACTGCTCAAGTCTATATCCTCACGCGTCTCCCGTCACGTATAGCTGATGAAAATCTCTAAAACTTGCCTTTTAGAGTTGAGCATTTCAAGAGAACCCATAATAATTTGCATGCTAAAATCTCAAAGTCGGAGATGCGAACATGATTAAAATGAGATTTATTCTCACCTGATGCTCCCAACTGAAGAAGTACGAGTGAGCGACTCCTCTAGCATCTCGATAAGTGGCATGACGAACACCTAAAAGAATTTAAATGAGCGATTACACCTTTTTTTTCAAGAATTCCATACAATGAGATGATGGCTTGACAAAATTACCAGCATTGTTACTTAATGACACTCTTAAGTGTTCTTTCAACGCACAAAATTGCATCACATTGAGATTCGCAAGAGAATCTGCAAGATTTCATCTCTCGAAAAGCTATTTTGTAATTCAACACAATACTCACGATTTGCACAACTCCTGGGATCGGGAAGGGCCAGACGCCTCTGAGCTGCCACCATGCTCAAGCCAATGGTGAACAGGGCCAAGATCCTGAGCACTGACATCCTGTAAAGATCCCAAAAAACAAGAATATTTTTGTTGTTGCTTTTTTTACTTTGATGTGTAAAATCTTCCCAAACAAGCATCGGAAGTGAATCTCTGGAGATTAATCACAGCTCCAATTCCCTATTCATTTTATTCAAAATGTATGTATGGGTCTTCATAAAATTGTGACACTCCCAACTTCCTGTCCATTCTGATGAAATTGACAACATTTATTCAAACTACAAAGCTCATTATCTTGGGAATTCCAGCCGAGGGAAAAATATCAACAAAGCTGCGGGTATTTAAATGATTTTTGCGGTTTCACCATCTATTTCTCAATCTCTTTTTCGCGAATTAGGCGAGGAAAGAGTGTCCCCAGAAAAGTGCGGGCACTAAATTTGTAATTTTGATCATGAGAATTTCGCCCGCCAACCGTAAAAAAATGTATTAAAATATGAAAAGGTAAAGGGGGAATTTATTATGAACTCGAATAACCTAATGTTAAACATTTTTTGAAGATTTTATCATTAAAAGAATTAAAATTTTTAAACATAAAAACCTGTGAAGAAAACGTTTGATCTCTTTGCCAGAAGGCAGATCATGTGATCTATGATATTTGTCCATAATCGATCACGATTCTTCCCTTTCTAATATTGAAGCAATCTTCACTGACCATTGAATTGTTAATTTGCATCATTTGTCATGGTCTTAATCTTTTTTTCAACATTTTCTCCTCCGCAAACGATCGTGATCTTCGCAAGGTGGTGTTAACGAAATGAAGGCAAGAAAAAAGAGTTGTTTTGAAATTATGTTTGAGGAAGAGGCTGAGAAGTGAAATCAGGAAAAGGCTTCTCTCCCTCATGTCTTTCAGTGAAAGCTATATTGTGATCATCGGTGATTGAAGGAATGATCAATGATGTGTTAGAATTGCTGAATAATCTCATTTAATGATCTTCGTGGATCTTGTGGGTGGATTGACCAGAGAGTGAAAGTCAAGGTTCAAATTCATGATCAAAATCTATATAAAGATCTCCTCTCAGCCCCAAATGGCCACAGAGGTCCAAAATTGCCCGGAAGAGAAGAATAAAGATTGGCTTGAAACGATGTAAAAATGAAGCTCAAGTAACGGTTAAATCGCACCAAAGAGTCTGTTGTTCTGAATAAGAAATAAAAGCGATCCACCATTCGGTTAAATAAACAAAAATGCTATAAGTATTTAACTTCTGAGACGCAGTTCCTCTTTATCTCTGGCGTTGATTTCCGGGGAGGAGGAAGATACCCTCCCCGCAGGGCGGGAAATCACTTGATTTGACGACAAAATCAAACAATTACTAGGTCAAGATGACTGTGTGAAGATCATCAAATGTGTTGAAGAGGTCTTTGAAAGCAAGTTCGATGCGCAATCGTGTGACACTGACTCGTGAGTTGTAGGCAAAGTAAAGGAGAGAAAAAAAAAGATCAAATGGGGCCAAAGAAGAAAGTGGAAGATGGAATTTGGAGTGTTGTTTACTTCTCGATAGCCAATGTAGTCCTCAAATCAGACGATCCATTCTTTGTTGGACAAATTATGCAATTTTTCTCGCACAAACACTTCAAGAGGCGACAGAGAGAGCAGAAGGTGGGCAAAAAAGTGCAGAAAAGCTGCTTACATTGTATTGAGAGAAAATTTATATAATTAAGTAACCGGTAGTGTCGAGAAATGCTCCTCCTTTGCTGTATTTATTGGTTTTTATCCCAGAATGGGGGTCAGTAAGTCTGATCGATGGTTCAATTGGTGATCAAAGAGAGACACACCAGAAGTGTGCGACTTGATGCAATTTTTCTCCACCTCAATTGAAGAAGGGGATTGTTAAAATAATAAAAGAGACCTTAAATGTTGGTTTCTTTGAATAATCGATGTGTTTTCGATTAGGTTTTCTATTGGTTTTAAATAAATTCAGTTATTGTATGAAAAATTTGTTTAATTTTTAAATTTACATCGATAACTCATCGAAAATACGATTGACCAAATGCATGTGACTATCTATCACGTGCTGATTAAAGACTTAAATGAGATTCAGAAACAAATTACGTTTCTGAAAGTCAAACTTTCAATACGTTACTGTTTAAATTTGAAACAATATAAAAATAAAAATTTAAGAAACAATATGAAAATTAATAAATACCAACGATAACAATTTAAATTACTTAAGCAATTTTATATATATTTGCATCGATGATCCGATGACTTGTCAATTGTTCGAAAAAGTCCAAAATTATGCTGAATTACAATTAAAAGTACATGATTTTAAAAAAAAATTCACCCTGTTCTCTAATTTTCACGGTATTTTAAAAAATCTCATCGAAAACACATCGAAAGTTCCATAAACATATTAAATTTAACAGTTTAACCCTGGATTGTTAAAATAACCAAGAAAAATTAATTTTCTCAACATATCACACTTACAAAACTCATCGAAACATTCTTTAATCAACTTCTAAGAAATGTGCACAATTTTCCCAATGAATACCCCCTCATCTCGATCTTTTTTATAGCCTTTATTTTATGTCAATGATCTTGGTTGATTTTTTCGAAAACTCTCGTGGAATGTTAAGCGAAAAAAACAAACCAGATTTTACACCTATTTGCATAAGATTTTGCGGTTATTCACCCGCGTTGATCAAAATAGCAAGATCAAGTGATTGAAAATCCTCACATCACGATTTATGGTGGATCAAGATGAAATTGCAAAATTTGCGCCAATATTAGACAAAAGAAGAAATAAGAAAAAAAATTGTCGTGGTGAAAGGAAAAGTTTCTCACGGATGAGGAAATGGGAGAAAAATCACGAATCCGATGAAGCGGACTTGAGGAAGTGACAAAAGAAAGAACTTTATGCGATTCACTCACCTGCAGTTAGTGCTTAAGACAAATCACCACTGTTGAACGAATAAAAAAAAATTCACAGAAACACTGGCGGATAATCCGTTGGTGTGCGCTGGAAGTAATCCAAGAAATGAGCGATGTGGGTAACACACAAAACACTGGGAGCGATGATCACACACTTTGGAGACACACAGGTGACTGGCTGGCTAAAACGTTCTGGTAGTGTGTTTATAGCTGGCCTAAATGCCCCATCTGCAAGTCTCTCTCTTTCTCTCGGCTGGTGGTGGGCACGGAGAGTGCCTCGGCAGCTAAACCGGAGGTTAACCTACTTGCCAGCTTCTCCCCACTGCATCATCTCTCTCGATCACACTCCTCTTGTGCACTCGATCGCTTCGTGCGTAACACTGGCAGGCATTCACACCTGAGGATCGGCGTTTGCACATCCTTGGGGCGCTCTCTTGGAAAATTCCATCATGAGAATAGCACTTTTCGGATGATTAATGAGGAAACAAAGTGACATTGAGATCTCGAGAGATCGTCAAAGAGTTCTATTAATGCCAAAGGGGGAGATGCTAGTGGAATAGAGGAAAAGGAAAAAGAGTTTATTTTATGATCCTAAACGAATTAGGAGCTTTTTAAGTTATCCAAATCTGAAGAAAAATTATTAGTTACTCATTTATTACTTAAAAAATCTTCCTTGAGACAAGATCGTTGAGAGATAGGTACTATGAACAAAAATTTACTTTTTATAAGCCTTGCTTAGATCTTAAGACTTGCTTAATATCTGAAACTGACTTAAAACTGTTTTGATTTTGAATCTGGCTAAAAGTTGGTTCAAAGCTTAAAGGTAAATCCACACTATTAAATTAGCATCAAATATTTTGACAAAATTATTTTTTAAATTAAAAATGAGCCTGAAGCTGGCAGACTTATGCTTTAAGCCAGTTTTAAGATTGGTTTTCAGCCCTTTTCAACTTCAGGCTGCTTTAACCTTAAGGCTAGTATTAAAAGCCTGAGGTCAGCTTTAAAGGCGTCGGCAGACCTGCGCTTAGCGTGGAAGCTTAGCATCTAAAACGAGGCTCAGGGCACCAATAGACTTGCGTTAAGCAAGAGAATTTCCTTAAAAAGTTGTTCTGTTGCGTACAGACTACAGTAAAAGCCCCGTTTTTGCCGCTAATCTTCCACGCTAAGCTCAGGTCTGCCGAGGCCCTAACTTTAAAGCCAGCTTTAACCTTACCGAGTTATCAGACGAGAAAAATCTACGCAAGAATTGATGCAATAACTGGGCGTAAAAGTGTCTTCCTCTCATATGATTTATATTGGCTAGAAAGGGACAAAAAGCTGAGCGATTATTGCGTCAAAGAGGACGCAATAATCGCTCATTATTACGTTTCTCTGTCTCGTGAGAAACGTCGTGAGAAAATAAATTGAGGAAGGAAGCAAAGGTCGAAACCGTGTTGTCAATCCCATAATACCTACGACCGAATTTCATCACCAATTTCTCTGTCTCTTTCTAACCAATGTAAATCAGATGAAAGTAAGACACTTTTTCGCCCAGTTATTCCGTCGATGCAATAAATTCTTGCATCAAAGCGTAAGTTAGCTTTAATCTTAAGACTAGATTAAACCTTAAAGCAAGCTTTAACCTTAGTGCTAGCTTTAATCTTAAAGCTAGCTTTATGGGCTTAAGACTAGTTTTAAACTTAAGTCCAGCTTAGAACTTAAGTCGTATTCGTAATTTAAGAAAACTCGTTTTGTCAAAATTTTAAAGCTTAATTTGATGTGTGGATATACCTTAGGCAGGCTTTAAGCTTGAAGCTAACTTAAAGCTTTAATTGGCTCAAGGCTTCAGGTTTAACCCTAAACCTAAGGCTTGTTCTTTATTAAAAAAATACATTTTTTCTAAATATTTGAAGCTAATTTAATAGTATAAATCTAATTTAACACTTTATTCTTAAATTTTGACCCTTTAATCTTGCCTTTTCTCTTTATTCTACTCCTACGCTATGTCAATGTGCTTGAGACCGTTAAAATATTTCCCCCTTCTTACTTATAATAGCAGATATTTTATTATGAATTTTCCTCAATATAAATCATAATAAATGCATTCCATTAGTTTGCATTAAAGAGCGATCATAGCCCTATAAATTAACTTTTTCCACCATTAAAAATCACTTGATTTCCTTTCATTTCACTTTAAAAGTCAATTTTCCATGTGAGTAATTTGAATGGATTTCTCTAATATTTTCTTTTCTGGCGAGCGCCGATCCTCCGGTTCTTCAGAATCGGAGGTGTTTTTCTCTCTCTCTCTCTCTCTCGAAGTTGATGGCAATGAAATGAGGAGGGAAAAGAAAAATCTTGGTCAAGAAGTCACATCAGAGTGTTCGTGGAATGAAGAGGAGAGAGAAAGAAGAAGAAAAAATCCATTCGGATGGATTGAATACGATTGTGTAATTTTTAATGAGTTTCCTGGTTCGATTTTCTGCACACAAACACTGTTTGGTGCTGAAATAAAAAAAAAAACTGAGCAAGAAATGAGAAGTATCTCGTGTGCAAGATGAATGCACCTCCATTCAACTTTCCCATCTTCACTGCCTCATTATTCAACGGTGTTGGGTATGAGCAACAATTGGTGAGACAGAGTAAGAGCATTTAATTGCTATTCTATGAAATTACACTTCAAGACGTCGCAGACATTTATTTTCTCGTGCGAAGATCAACTCACTCAACTGCCGAGGTCTCTGAACTCTTTTCCCATCTCTTCCCTCACCGACTTTACCATCGCATGCAAAATCTGTGTCTAGCGATGGAAAAATATCTTTTGGCGCGATGGCGAGAGGAAATATCTCAAATCCTTCTTCACATTCACTTTTAACGCTTGCAGAAGACACACAATGTTGCTATTATACCAAAAGGTTTCATCACTTAAAAGAAGACGAAGAGAAGAAAAAATAAATTGAGAGTCTCGTGACTTGAGAGATTTTTCCTTCACTCCCCAGTGAAAATCTCATTGGAACTGCGTCCTTCCAATGTTTTCCCCGCAGAGATTGACGTCTGAAAAGCCCCATATCCATCCAAAAACAGCACCGCAAAAGAGATCATCAAAGACCTCCCGAAATAATAAAGAAAAACTGACTCAGATGGACGTGAAGATTTCACTCATGAAGATCATGAAGCACAAAAAAAGAGTGTTTGCAATTGTGTAACACTTAATAAGTGATCATGCTGGTGATTATATCTAGAAGATGGCCAAATTTAGGTAAAGGTGAGCCACTAATTTATCAAACTCAACAAAAAACGACGCCAATCACCATACACACTCGTGCTCACCATTAATTTCTGCGGAGATGCAATTCTGCGGTGCCACGCTTCATAAAATTGCAAAAGCATCCACCTTGAGATTATTGGGATTTATACTGTGAAAATCCAATGATCTCACATATTGCTTTCAGACACAAAGATGAGCTTCTTTACTCTTGAACAGTGTTGTTGTAATATTTTATACTCATTTTCATTACGTGGACATTATACATATTATGTAAAGTAATGAAAATTAATATGATGCCGAACAAAGAGTTTTTAATTGAAAATGTTTTCCAAAGATGCTAGTAGGAGTTTTTCAGAAATTCTATTAGTAAAATGGGGACATATCCGTTTAAAAAATAACAGAATTTGTACTAGAAATTTTATTAAAAATATTGTAGAAATTCCGCTAGATATTTGAAAAATCTGTTTAAAAAATTAAAGAAGTTCCAATAGAAATTTTAGTACGATTCTAGCAGAAATTATGAAAAAAATTATTTTAAACATGAAATTCTACTAGAAATTTTATTAGGTATGAGTCTAGCAGAGGTTCTACTAGAAATGTTTACTACAATTCTAGTAGAAATTCTGCTAGAATTACAAAATACAATTCTCGAAAAAATTTTGATGCTTTAATTAAGATCTGTTTATAATTGTTTATATTATAATATAAGTTTTTCTAGAAATTATTTTACCATTCTAGCAGAAGTTCCTATTGCTGCTAGAAATTTCGAAAATATTTATGAAAATTTAAAATTTTTACCTCAAAAGCTTGCATCTATCATCCAATTTTCTACTCTGTAATTACTTTTAATACTATAATCTTAAAATTGTTTAAGTAAAATATGTAATTATTCATTAAAATTGACTTGAATGTCTCAACAATATACCGAAGAGTTCGCCAGGGCCGATCACCTCATCAATATAAAGGAAATATCAGCAATTTTTCCACTCCAAAACCTTTGAAAGTCTTACTTTCAAATCGTAAAGTTAAAAAAGTAAAAATTTAAATTAATTAAAATGTCAATGGATTTCGCATATGAATAGCAAATTTTCATCCAATTTCTTATCGGATTATTTCGATTATTTCCTTTGTAATAAATTTGTTTATTCCTCTTGTACCGCTTGTATCGCTTGTATCTGATACTTTTCTTTGACCATGTCAGATTAAAATCTCATAAGATTTTCATTAAATTCCCCAGTTTAATTGCTGACCATATAAAGAAAAGAAAATTAAAAAAAAAACATTTCAATGTTTGTTTCTTGACGTGTGTATATCTCTATTCAAATTTTTGGCATAAATCTTGTCGGTGTTTCCCACAGAAAAATATACTAATGCATTATAAGAAATGAATGAAGAAGTCAAGAGAGACGATTTACCTAATTAGATTAAATAAATAATCTTGATAATCTCGCTAATTGCGGTGGAGATTGACGAGAGGGATCTTAATGAGCCGCATCTGATGATTTCATTGAGCTTTGCAACTTTGACACAGATTGATTTTACTCAATGAAATCTCCCAATTTGCACACAGATGCATATATTTTACGAATATATATATTTCATGTGAAATTGAGTTATGGTGGATTTTTGAATATTTTACAAGACAAAAAAACATCAAAAACCATCATAAACTAGCTTTTGCCAAGGATTTTCTAATGCTCTTCATTTCTTTCGCATTCTGAACAGTGAAAGGATTGTGGTGGCTTCTTCATGTGACCCTGAGGTTTATCAGTAAATTCAGCAAATTGGTGAGTCTTTAATTCTCAAAAAATGAAAATCACGAAAGACTCTTAATGATGTATCAGAGTCTCGGAGTTTCATCGGAATTCGTTAATTGAATTTAATTGCATTTTAATTTTTATAACATTTAATGGAAAACTAATTCACAAGAGTCTTCCATTCTCTTTTTCTACTTAATGATATTCGTTTTGGAAAATTATGAAATATCATTCCGTACGAAGAGATGAAAACAATCTTTTTATTATTCTGATAAATTGGTTAAACATTTCACTTTCTTTTGCATTTCTTCCGCTCAGTGAGAGGAAGAGATAAAGAGTCAATTGAAGAAGAAAGAAGAAACATATAAAAAAAAACTATTGGAATTTTGTGCCCAAAAGGGGAGTAGTTTGTATAGAAAGTGATTTACGGGAGTGAGAGAAAGGGGCAGAGAGAGAGAGAGAGAGTGGGGAATAAATTGACCTTAATTTTTCCTATATAGGATCGAAAAGTCTTCTCCACGGTTATCTTAAGCCGTGAGGAGAAGATCAATTTGCACAGTGGCCAAAGGGAGCAATTTCAATGTGATGCAAACATGCGAGAAAGACCTTCGAGGCTCTACCTTTACTCGGAAAATTTCACTGGCAAATGGAAAAACAAATAATATGGGGATAGTTTTTAGGTTTAAGCTCCGTGATAGAAAGTAACTGCAGTGTCTTTCTCTCGCCGACTCGACAAACCATGGGGACCAATTTATCGCATCTTCAATATTACATTCTTGCTAATAGGTTTTTGCCATTAAGTCGCGTCTCGCGGTGAAAATGCTCATTAATTGTTTGCTCGTTTGCAATTGGCAAAGTCTTCCTCCTCTCATCGCTTCTGCAAGCATTTTTATCGCTTTTGGTACTTGATGATTGATTGGTGCGAATGACTGACGAGGAGATCTCTTGCAAAAGACATTTTACGTAATTTTCATATGGAAATTTCCGATGGTAAAGGTCTCTTAAGGAAAATTACCAAATTGATAAATTTTGTATGGATAAGGGTTTTGTCAAAGTTCAAAAAATTAACTAAAAGTTGGGAATTATTGTTAGCAATGCTTCGAAATCAGTGCAAAAGCTTCTAATTACTTTGTTTTCTAGAAATTTTTCCAAAATCTTTCAAAATTCTAAAAGTCTATAAAATTTGAAAGTACAAATTATTTTTCATTATTCAAAACTTTAAAAAATTACAAAATTACCCCTCATCATAATTCGAAACAGAGATAAACAATTCTGGGAATATAAGGAAATATTTGAGAAACTCTCTTGAATGGCTTAGTTTATCTTCAAAAGATTCCTCAAATTTTAAATAGAATTTTTTTTTGCAACGGAAGTCTTTCAGATCAATATTGATTATTGATTATACAAACATAAAAATCAAAGATGATGACATCAAAGATCTTCGGCGTCAATTAGTCACATTTGGGGAAGGTTAAGGTTATATTTGTTTGGTAAGAGTCTCGTTTATTTTTTTACCATCGCGATATTTTGGAGAGTTTATATAAAAGATGATTGACCTTTTTGTTCGCCAAAAAAAAATCGTTAAGCAGCAATTGAAGAGGTTTCCGGAAACCTCCTTTTTTACGCGCGCGCGAATATTTGCTTAAGAGAGGAAACTTACATGATGTTGCGCAAGACAATCCTACCCACATTCCCAGTAAATTAGTTCCGCGATGCAATTCAAGAGAAAAGAGGTGTCGAGGAAGATGAGCTCTCGCGAAGAGTTAATCAAGATTTCGTGTTTTTGTGTCTTCATGGATTTTCACGCTATTCTTCACATCTGTTCTTCCTTAAGTGACTCTCTGGGCGCATTTGCCATCATTTTAAGCCAGATTGAATAATAAGTACCTAATGGCAAATTAGAGAGGAGAAAAAATAAGAAACTCTGCTAATTGGTGCGTTTGCATTTCACTCCAATCTCGCATTCTCTGGCGTGGACATATTAAAGGAGAGCACGCAAATGAAGATGTGGAAATTAAATCTCTGTTTTAAGTACTCCAATTGTTGTGCGTCTCATGCTCTTAATTCCAACTCATTTCAGCCACATGCTGTTTGTGCGGAGAAAAAAATCCGACACAACTCTTTTTTTGGCGCGAAAGTTTTACACAGCAGCAGCCTAACAAAAGACTGTCCATTTTCACTCGCGTATCGGCGATCCCTTCCAAATTGAGCCGTCTTCAATTGAAAAAAATTCCAAGCAAATCCAATGTTAATGAAGGGGTTTAGCAATTAAAGTAAAAATAACGTTTTCCGTTTGTCTGTGTGTTCGTTTGGTATCTATAGAACCTAAACGATTGTAGATAGAGACTTAGGGTCTTCAGGAACCCCCCCCTCTAAAGTCAAGGCAATAATTTTACGATTTTCTTGCGTTATTCTATTTCGAAATCCTTTTATCAATGAAATAAACTACTTTTGCACTCACTTCTCAATTGATAAACCCTCCTCGTTAATGAACAATAAAAATTTCGCCGGACTAAATGGTATGAAAGAGAGATGGTGAGACGAAAAGAAATAGTGTGAATGAGGGTCAATATTAATTAATTCGTCGACCTCCAATCGTGCATAAAAGAATTCCTGCGTGTGCAATAGAAAGTGAAAATCACACTCATGTGACAAAAAGATGTTTAAATTTTTCAATTTCATTGACTTTCCCACCCATATCATCTCCACTCGCCGCAGACTCAAGAGTGTGGGCGCCTTCGGTGGCTCACAGAGTGTTAAGAAAAAAAAAACTAGACAGTGAACAATAAATATTGTGAATTATTGCATTAGATGCTTTTTCGCACGACACTTTTGCCACCTGCTGAAATATTCATTTTTTCGAGAGAGGAAAAAACACAAAAGTGTGGCCAATAAAGCATCTCTCACAAGAAGAGGACTTTATCTCATTTCCCCATCAACGGAGTTGGAAGAATGGAAAAATATGATTATTGCAAAATGTTTCCTCGGACACAAAAACAGATCGCCCTTGTGCTCAATATGTGGTAATTTTTCAAGACACTTCTATACAGGGAGGAAAAAAAACCCGAAAAAGAAATCTTTGATGCTTCCAAAGGTTCCAAAGTGGCGAGAAAAACGCATTTTGACTAAGAAATTTTCACGCAGAAAGTGAGATTTTCACTTTCTCACAAACAAAAAATAAATATCTATATGAGATTATTTATATAATTTATATTTATTTTCTGTACCTATGAAAATTTTTAAATCAAACATCAATGAACTGATGATTTCTCTCACCGCAGCTCTCGAATATCGACAAATGCAATTTCGCAATGAATTTCATTGTTGATCCATTTACAACATAGCACCATACTGAGATGATTTTGCTGCTATAGAAAACTTTAAAACCATCAACAATAACTATGCCAATTGAGACTGTAGCGGAGATGCGTTAAGATTGTAGTTTATTCGGTCTTATTGATGATTTCGTGAGGTGATCGCGAGAACTTGTTTCTTCAAGAGGATATTGAAAATTTAATTATCTTGTTTCTCTGTCTATTAGAGACATGAGAAAATCTTTTGAGAAAAGCACGGTCTTAATTTAAATTTTAAAAGCTTAAAAAATTGGTCAAGGATTTTTTGGCTAAAAATGACAAATTTTCTAACAATAAGGTTTAAGTGTTATGAATGAATTGGGAAGTCAGTGATGTAAAAAATGAATGCAAAGTGACTCTGCAGGGTGTATCGACACATCGTCTTATGGGAAGAGTTTGATGTGTTAAAAAGAAAACAAAATTACTTTTTTGCATCATAATCTGGATGAAATTCTAAGTAATAAGTATAGATTTGGTAAAATTCGTAAAATCATTAAACTTGGTAATCTTGGACACCTTTAAGGCTCGGATTGGATTCATTTCACAAACTCGATTCTTATTGGATTAAATTCACAAACAAGATCCAATGCAGTTTTTATTTTGAAAAATCAAAAAATTACTTTTGTCCAAAAAAGCCTTTTTGCAAAATGGTAGGAATTCTTGCCTTATCTTTTGCGATGATCGTTGAACATTTCTCAAATTGAAAATGTATCAAGGGGAAGATATTAGGGTCAAATGAGTGTTACACCAATTCTTACACTTCCACATTTTACATAAACAAATAAACCGAATTTTCTCAAATACCAAACATATTACGTTTCTCCACATTCAATAGAACCTAGAAAGAGACCGGATTAGTCTGTGAAGTGGATTGGATTGATAGGTCAGTTGGATGAAGTTGGTTGAATGAAGTGTCGGGGCACTCCGCCAAGTCTAAACTTGGCATTTCTTTTTTAATAAAGAACAAACTTTAAGCATAAGGTTAAACCTGAAGTTTTAAGTTCAACACAAGTTTTAAAAGTTAGTCTCAAGCTTAAATCCCGGCCCTAATCTTTAAGCATTAAGTCAGCTTCAAGCTTATAGTCAGCCTTAAGTTTTAAGTAAGCTTTAAGGTTTAAGTCAGCTTTAAACTTGTTCTGTGGTTCAAAAAAAGTGGTTAAAAAAGGTGGTCTGATACTTTAATATACGGGGAAGTCAAATTTGTGTTATACAAATGAGAAA
>CAKKOB020002155.1:0-15023 GCA_918844115.2 Phlebotomus perniciosus
TGATCTCAGTGTTGAGGACACAAATTGGGTCCTCACGTCCTCCTTTATCATCTTCACAATGCAAACGGGTGAGTAAATCACAGGGGTTTTGGGGGGAAGTGAATCCAGGTACTTAAGAAGTTGAATTTGGCTTCAAAATTAAGATTTTCCAAATGTCTGGAAATTCTTTAAATTATTCAATTTGTCATGTTTTATTTCGCAGTTCATATAAATTATCACTTAAAAATATCCAAAATTTAAATTTATCCAAGACACATTCATTAAACAGTGACATCTATTGCGGAATTTTAAAAGACAATAAAATGAAAAGCAAAAAATCGCATTGCGAAATGCGAGAAAATCAAATATCTTGAACAATAACTTTCAGATCTTAACAGCATATTCTCGTTTTATTTTATTAAAATTCTCTTGCTTCCTTGTGTCTTAGATAAAGAGGTAGAGATCTCAGCTAACCATAATTTTTACTAATTGAAATTATGTTTCTGATAAAAGTTTTTAAAAATTAAGTAAGTTGTGACGAAAAATCGATTATCAAGATCTCGATTCACCAGCAAAATCCACAGGAAATCCTCTGAATTGCTCACAACAAATCACATTAAAATTGAATTTGTTTACGTGTAGATCATCAACATTGACCTCTGAAGTGCATAATGCAGTAATTTATTCAGTATAAATAGTTTTCCATTGATTTTCCCTAAAGTTAATCCAAGCATTTTGACCTCGAGAAGCCTTTGAATGATTTATTTAGAATCAAGGGATATTTTCCATCTCTTTTACCCCCACACAGGTTTCGGGATGCTGGAGTCCGGATGCGTTAGCGTGAAGAATGAAGTTAATATCATGATGAAAAATGTTATTGATATCGTTCTGGGTGGATTCACTTACTGGCTCTTTGGCTATGGAATGTCTTTCGGCAGAGGACCTCTGACGAATCCTTTTATAGCTATTGGGGATTTTCTGATTGATCCAAGTGTTGGAGATCCTCTTATGGGACCAATTTTTGCGGCATTTCTCTTCCAACTCTCCTTTTCGACAACAGCCACGACCATCGTGAGTGGAGCAATGGCTGAGAGATGCAATTTCAAGGTAAGATTTGATAAGCAAATTCTACAAATTTATTCCAAAATTGAATATCCAAATTCGAAAAATGTTTTGATAGGAGAATTTTTGATCATTCTTAGAACTTTCAATATTTTTACAATGTTTTTTTTAAGATTCTGTAAAATAATTTTGAAATTTCTTTGCTTCTGAATAAAATCTCAAACATAAAAAATATAAATAATAATTTCTTATTATGAGATATAAAATGAATTTGAAAAATATTGGAGCTTTGGTGGAGCTTTTCAAAGCTCTTGTCATATTTATGAGGCTTTAAACAATTTTCGAAGCTTTCAGAATAAAAGTTTTACGAGACGCTCAAACCATATCAGATTGTTGAAAAGTTTTGGAGCTTTTGTATTTTTTCTTGAGCTTTTAAGCTTTTGAAAAGATTTTTCAAAAAATTTTGGTTATTCTTTTCTTTGATTTTCAAAAATCTTGAGCTTTTCAGAGCTTTGAAGATATAGAAATTATTTTTTCACAGATTTTCAACAAAATTTCTATCGAGATCTGATTTTTGAAAGATTTTGAAATTTTTTGAGTTTTAAGTCAAAATTTGAAACTTTCTTAAGTTTTTAAAAGCTTGAATGAAGATTTGCAGAAAAATTTAAAAAGTTTTTGGGTTTTTTTGAGAAAATTGAGCTTTTGAAAGATTTGAAAAAACAAATTAATTTTCACAATTTTCTCTTAAGCTTTTTGAACTTTTTGGAATAAATTGAGAGCTTTAGCAAACTCTTGAATTTCCCAATATTTTTGCGGGATTTCTCATTTTCAGGCCTATTGCATCTTCTCCTTCCTCAACACAGCGGTCTACTGCATCCCAGCCGGTTGGGTTTGGGGTGAGCACGGCTTCCTGCACAATCTGGGCTGCGTTGACATAGCCGGAAGTGGTCCCGTGCATCTCATTGGTGGCTCAGCCGCATTCGCCTCCGCCCTAATGTTGGGACCCCGAATGGGACGCTACGATGACGGAATCGATCCTCTGCCACTGGGAAATCCCGTGAACGCCTGCATGGGGCTGTTTGTTCTCTGGTGGGGCTGGTTGGCGTTCAATTCCGGCAGCACGTACGGCGTGAGCGGCGCCAAATGGCAATATGCCGCCCGGGCGGCCGTTATCACGATGATGGGGAGCTTTGGGGGTGGGACTTTCAGTGTTTTGTACTCAATGTTCAAGAATGATGGCCGAATGGACGTTGTGGATCTCATTAATGGGATCCTGGGAGCTCTTGTGTCCATCACAGCGGGATGTTTTCTCTATCATGCGTGGGAGGCGATAGTCATTGGGATAATTGGATCGCTGCTGACCTGCCTCACGATGCCACTGTTCGACAAGATGGCAGTGGATGATCCCGTGGGGGCTTCCTCTGTTCACGGAGTCAGCGGGATGTGGGGAGTGATCGCTGTGGGCTTGTTTGCGGACAATCCTGTTCCTCTAAGCACGACAAATGGCCGTCGAGGGCTGTTCAAGGGAGGTGGATGGTATTTGCTGGGTGTTCAGTGCCTTTCGGTGCTTTGTCTGTGCGCCTGGGGAGTCCTATCCACCTTCGCACTTCTGTGGGTGATCAATAAAATCGTCCCCATCCGCATGGATCCCAATGAAGAGCTCCTGGGAGCTGATCTAATGGAGCATCACGTGCGTCATGGTCAGATTGGCATCTCGAGGGCTCTGTCGGCTCTCGCTCCGCTCAAAACTGACCTCCAAGAAGTGAAGGAAGTGCCCAGGATTGGCATGAATCCTGGCCATGAGAACTACATTGACGCCATGAAATTAGCTGAAATAAAGCTCCAATCCTGGAGGGATTATGGGGAGGAGAAAGTGAGAGAAGCCTCAGCTAAGAAATCCACTCGGAAGTTCTCAGATATGGCCAGAGCTGTTCCCATCTTTAGGCGTCGGACTCAAACTCAAGGGGAGATCTCATCAGCTGCACCTCGAGGGACCTTCACAGTGAGCCAGCAAGTGGGTGAGTCCGGCAAAGATAATCCTAATTTTGCATGGGTGGATTGAAGTGTCTTTAAAAATTATGTAAAATTCACCACTCTTGTTTATTTTGTAATAGCGATAAAATTTACACAACTTTCATTAGGATAAATTGTCTATTAAATAACTTAATTCCGCTGTTGGCTGTTAAGTTTTTCGATTACAAGTACAACACACGTTGGGGTTTGGCACCACCACCTCGCTGAGGCTCTCCTCGGCGATGCTGTTGTCTCCGGGCGCGTACACAGACCTCCGTTGGCTGGCGCTCTCCTCGGGGATGGCTTCCTGGGGAGAGAGACAGTCAAAGTTATTGAAAAGAGCGATTTTTTCATCCAAATTGCTATAATTAAAAGTTTTTAGTAAGCCCCGCCCATTGAAGTCACGCCTCCTTTGAAAAATTTAAGGGGGAATATATTTAACCGATTTAGCCACGCCCACACGAAATCCCTACCCATTCAGAAAGCAAGTCCAATTAAATAAAGAGTATACAAATAATAGAAATGGATTCAAAATTCTGAAAGGGGAGTGACCTATCTTTCTGGGCGGAGCTATCAAAGCCTATTTAAACTCAACCTACCGTCTCGATAACTCCCGAATTGTGAGGTGTTGACTTGGAGTTGTTGGGATTAAGTTTGGGCGCACTGTCGGCCCTCTTTCGATTCAGCGACTGATTGGATGTGTTGTTCTTCTTGGGCATCGATGTGTTTGACGATCTGTGATTGATCTCCAGGGCTGACTTGAGTAGATCCACTTTTGAAGCACTTCCTCCACTCTTTGTTGTCTTTACAAATTCAATGTTGTAGCTACTACGGCGATGCGACAGTGAGTCCGGAAGATCCATTTTACTGCCTCGTGGCAAGGATGTTAAACTCCCAATTTGATTGAATTTTATCATGAGGGAGAGACGTTCTTGGGACATCGTTGTGCCTTGATCCTTCGTCTTGGGTTCTGTTAGCTTTTCACTCTCTCCATTCTCTTCGCACTTGAGATTATCCTTAAACTCCTCCTGGTCGAAGTGGCGAAGCCATACCATGTGCAAAAGTCCATAAACGATGCCACCAACAACGGCCATGAGGCCCATGTAGCGGAAAGCATCGCGAGTGCCAACGTGACCGATCATGAGACCCCCAAAGAAGGAGCCACTGCCGCGACCCAGCGAGAAGTGAGCCATTCCCAGCACTCCGATCAGCGTGGCCAGGAGATTCTTGGGCGAAATGATGGCGCAATATGTGGCAGCAGCCACCCACATGAGATGGCAGGAAAGAGCCTCCATAGCTTCAAAGGGGAAGCACCACCAGGCGTTTCTGAGAAATGCGAAAAAATCATCTCAATTGGAATGGGAAATATACGAGTTTCAGTGGAAAAGTGACGGAGATGTGAAGAAGAAGAAGATTTAAAAATGTAAAATTATGGTTTTTAGTGTGATTCACATTGATTGTTTAGATTTGAAATGGAGGGAATTGTTTGCTCTCGAAGTATCTTTCATTTGATTCCAAGATGATTAAAATTGAATAATCAAAACCCGAGATATTTGCAGTCAAACATATCAGTCGGTGTAATTAATTTCCACTGAAGTATATCGCTTAATGGGAAATTGACTTTACTAACATTTGAAGTGATTAAATTTTCATTAAGTGGTTTTCTCTGATTTCTTGGACTGAATTTGAGCTGAAAAATCCTGACCATCTTGAAAAATTTCTGGGATTCGAACTCACAACCTCTCTAACCCTTGACCCATTTATTCGCTACTTACTCAATGAAGGAGTATCCAACTAGACGGCAAGCGTGAGAAAAGAACGCCACAATGATTAGATTCACATGTCCCACACATTTGGTGATCTTCTCAGCGCCATAGAGGAAGGGAATACTGCTCACAGTGCCCACAGTGATGGTGATTCCCAGTAGATAATTGGGAGCACCCAATTCCTTGAGGTAGAGGAAGAGGAAGCTCTCAATGAAGCCCCAGTAGTTGCCCAACATAAACAGGAACACAATGAATATCATGACGTGAGGGAGTTTTAGGAGATTCCACAAGTCTCTAAACACATTGTCCGCCGGAAGTTTCTCGCCCAGCGGCATCAGGAGCACCGTGATTGTGGAGATGGTCAGCAGAATGTCGTAGGTGTAGAAGGCGGCTGAGTAGTCTGTGTAGCCAAGTCCACGGGATGTGTAGTCAATGAGGATTCCAGTGATAGGAGAAAAGATAGCCATTCCAATGCTGGAGAAGAGTCTCTCGCGTCCAAAGTCTCCTCCATATTTCTCAATCATAGTCAAAGCAATGGGATCCATGATGGTCACTCCGGCGGACAACATGGTTGTGGCCAGGAAGCGTAGCAGGAAGTAGATCCAGAAGATTTTATCGTCGCTCTCCCTGTAGTCTGGCGGGCAGATATCCGGGCCTCCATGGCGGAATCCGCATTTCTGTACCATGCAATCGGCAGCGAGTTCACTGAGACGCAAATTGTAAGTGCTGGACATGTTGGAGTCGATCACGAGACCACCACAGCGGAGATCCTCCTCCTCCAGGGCGGTCACATTCACGCCAGAGTCCCAGAGAAGCTTCTCCCCGAAGCGCTGTTTGAAACCCGTTATTGTGTCATTGTCGTCCTGTTCCACTTCCATTCCCAGCTGCTCTATTGGATCACCCAGATCGGGATGCATGTCCAAGAGGAAGAAGGCGGAACTGTCTCGCGTCACCCAGTCTTCTTCCGTCTCCAGCGTCTCATTACTGCTCTCCGTGGAGGTCAGAGGAGCTGGAAAGGAGTTTCAGTTGAACGAAAATGGTTAGATAACGGAAATTAATTCAAAAATTCGATAATTGTTTTCGAAATCAAGAAATAATTCGGAGATGAAATTGAATTTTTGATGGAAATCAATTTCGAGAATTTAAATCCAAAATTGATCAATTCGAAAAACAAATCTATTCGAAAATCAATTTAAATTTGAAAATCAAATGAAAAACTTTTTCAACTGCCGAATTATACTCACTGGTGTATTGCGACGTCGTGGCGTCTTCCGTGCTAAGTACTGTGGAGGATTTCTGTGTGCTGGCTCCGTTGCTTTTCTTCTTACTCAAGTGGAAGTTGAGATCATCCACGGGATCCTCATCGTCCACTCTTAGGGGTGAATTTGTTGGTCTTGGCAGTATTTCAATTCGCGGATTCTGCTCCAGGAGAACACAATGATCCAGACACTGATCCACCACAATGTCAATCTCCTCCTCTTCCGGACACTCTCGGCTGGGACAGGGTGACCACCACACCTCAATGTTTCCGGTCTGGGGGTGGCGCATCACATAGGCGGACGGCATGACGCCAGGAATCTCTTGTTGCGGGATGAGCATCAGTGAATGGTGGAAGATGGCGTTCAGCAGGAGACTCATGACCACCACTGGCTTGTACTTGCCGAATTTATCCACCAGAAATCCAGTTATGGGCGGACTGAGGAAGGTGGTGAACGGCAGAGCCAGATAAATTATCGCGATCTCCTCCACAGTTAAGCCGATGCTCTGCATGTGGATCGTGAGGTATGGCAGGAGGGATGAAGTGGCTGTAAACAATCCGTGACTTGAGTACATATTTGCATCTCCACAGAGGTGGATCCTCTCTCTCTCTATCTGATAAAAATTCTCGAAAAGAAAAATCTCTTTGATTCTCCTTATACGGATCCCCCGCGGATAATCTTCTAATGTTGATTTGGAGGCTAATAAAAAAGGCGCCAAAAACTCCCTCGTGAAAACGTGAATTTTGCTCTGGTGATTTTAGCCCAGGTGAAAAATATTTACTAAGCCAAAATCTTAATTCTATTTGCGTTTTACAATTACATTTCGAGGCGCTCTGCTGCCTCTGATAAGGGAGATAAACGGTTTTTTGGTGGGTGAGATGATCTTCATAGACGTAAAGGAGTGTTACTGAAAAACTCAATTAAATGCCTCTGAAATCAGTCAAGGAGTCACTGTACGCGCAATATTTGAGTTTTGAAATTTTTCCAAGTCTAAGAATGAATAGGGGAAGTGTAGGCAGTCATACAGTTTACTTTTGGTTCGTATTTTTTTTATTAAAATAATAGTCTTGGAGTAATTTGAAACGATAAATGAAGAAATTATAATACTTAAAGATGAATAAATATTTTTTTAAAATGAATACTGCTTAGGAAATATTCAGCAGAACCAGCAGAACCTACGGATTATTCAGCTAACCTATAAATATCACGTGGCAAATAATTATTATAGTAATTTTTCAAGTTTTTGGTAAAAACACCGAATTTTTACAATTTTAATGTGAAAAATTCTATTTCTACCTGTTTTTGGACAAATTTTTGATTTTTTAACTCTTCAAGTTAATCTTATTTCTAAGATTTATAAATTTTTAGAAATCTCAAAAACAAATATTCTTATCACACGGTCGCTCTATAGTCTAATGGATTTCAAACCTATTCTTTCTCTCTTTTGATATTTAAATATGAGTTAACTATTCTCTGATTGACTGAAATTATACTTGTTGATTATCAATTTATAGCAAGTACTTTTTGCTATAAACTTTCCATAATTAATAGAATTTGAGTCCTTACAAACTGCTCAGAGTTGATATTTTATAACAATTAGGGGAAAGCCTTGAGGGATGGCACACTCGTCTGCGCACTAAAGCTTCGCACACTCCATTTGATTTACATGTATTGTGCGAAGTCGTAGTGCGCAGACGAGTGTGCCATCTCTCAAGGCTTTCCCCTACGAACAGAGAATAATTTTTTTTACAGTTCTTCGCTAAAGACGATCAGAAGCATTAGTTTAACAACCTAACTTTTCAACTTGTTAAATGGATTTCCGCCATAATAAAGATAATTAAAAACAGGTTTTTTGATCAGTCTTAAAAGATTTAGACGCTTTTTTCAAGTTGCTGTTGCTAAAGTAAGTTTTAAACGCCATTTTATTGCGCAGAAATCATTTCAGACAAGATTTTGTGAACAGTTTGTACTAAATCTGTTCTAAAAGTCTATTAAAGCAAGTTTATTCGAGAAATCTTATATACCGTTTTGATTAATTCGACGGCTCCAAATACAACTAGCTTAGTTCTTAAGGAATCCCTATATACTTAAGCTAGTTGTATTTGGAGCCGTCGAATTGTTATTGGAAATAAAGAAATATTTTTCAATGAACTTCAGAATTTAGTTTTTGTTTTGAATCTGTGCGAAATCCTGTACTAAATTTGTACTAAAAATGATAAACGCTATTTTTCGGCCTAATTTCGCGATTTTGTACTTGAAATTTTATCACGAAATTCACCTTATTAATAATTTCTCAATCTGAATTTGGACCAGAGGAGTCCATACTTCAGGATCTCGTCCACAATTGCCTGCCCTTCCCCTATCACCTGCTGAAATATTCTATATTTAAATTGTTCCAAAGAGGCCCAACTGCTTCCCCTTGAGCGTCTCTGGGCAACAGATAATCTGCATAATAAACTGAACTTCACGGATTCTATTAGTGAGAATCTTCCAATAATAGTTTTGAATCTCAAGGCGTCCCGATAAGACTCGCAACACAGCATAGCTTTGATAATCCACCTCAAATATTTGTCTTTGCGCCTAATTGATAATTCTAGGCGCGCATTTTGAATGAGAGAGAGAAGAGAAAAAAAAGCAAAACTCACCTCCATACATGACGAAGAGCGTGATTTTCAGCATGATGAGATTAGAATTGATTCCATGGCGATGGCAGAATTTGTCAAATTTCGTATCCACGGACTTTGTGTCCGTATTTGTGGCTATCTCCTCACCCATGATCCTGCCCAATATTGCGCACAAAACGTTAAAGAGATGGAGATGAAAAAAAGTCCCGAGAATGCTTACAATTTGCCGGATGATTGCGTAATGTGCACTAATAGAGATTATTTATATTAAAATGATTATTTCATTAACTCCTATTGAGGATGAACTGAAAAACTGTCTCAAGGCAAATTGAGAGTCTCCTTTTTTACTTCACAAGGGGGGCTTGGAATCAGGCCCGGGATAAATGTCCTCCGCGTCCTGAAGCACTCAAGCACTGGCTGAGGATTCTTTTTGGGAATCAATAGTTAAAAAAACCGTTAAAAATGAGACGGTTAAGAATATTCACTGCGCGGTGGCAATTAAGGTGGCAAGAAAATGTCTAATTGAACTTAATTTGGCGCACAAGAAATAAAAAAGAAATGGAAGCCAAAAAAAACTGCGGAAATTCGGAGAGGCAACTTGGACAGGCAGCTCCAGTTGCTTCTCAACGACTGGCCAAGTCTGGGCGGCTGCAGTGGAGAAAAAAGGCAGCGAATTCCCGCATACAGACATGTCACCCACATATTATAAATTATAAGCCATCTTGTGACGTGAGAATGCTTTATTAAGTGCTTGGCCTTTGTAGGAAAAACGGCTTCAGATTTCCTCTCAGCTTGTCTCCTGCATCAGAGATGCTATTTTCGTTGCAATCACTCATGCAACCCTCCCTCATTTGGATGATCTTTGGCTGCGTGTTTTTCCTCTCCCACCGCGCAGCAAAGGGTTGCAACCTCCGGGAGACACGCAAGAGATTTTCCATATGGAGGGGTTTAATATTACTCTCCTAATTTATAATCCGCACTCAATCTTCCAGCTCTGGAGAGAGACAAGTGGCTTAGGAAGTGTGAGTGCGTCTTGTTATCGCGACCCAGAGATGGGCTGAGACGCGCTTCTCTTCATCCGCCTCTTAAGCAATTGTCGACAGCTTTCAGGTTGTCGTGGGTGAGACAGGATGAAATGGGATTTTCTAGAGATTAATCGTCAAAGTGAAAAATCTCCTAAATTACATTGGGCCGCGTGAAAGGTGGGTTTCCCAGAAAAAGGGAGAGTTGGGGAAAAATTAAATTTCTCAAGAAATAAGGTGAGTAAATGATTTTTATTTCAATCAGCTCAAATTTAGGATTATCTAGCGGAAATTTAATGAATGGTGAAGAAAAGATCAGGAATTTATTTCAAAATAAATAAAATTTTCAATACTTATTTGGAGTTCTGTGAAAAAAGCATTTCCTGAAGCTTCAAAATTTATCTACAAAAGCTAAGAAAAAGATAAGATTTTCGTACAAAGTTTTAAAAATTTACAGTATCTCAGTAGTTTATTCAAAAGTTCTTGAAAACTCATCAAAGTTCAGTAACACCTCTAAAAGTTTTTGAAGATTATTCCAAGCTAAGACACTTTCTAGAGAGCTTCCTTTTCCAAAAGAACTTCCATACTTGAAAAGCTTTCACATGAACTATAAAAATTGACAATCTAAAGGAAAACGTTAAACAAAGCTCTGAAATTTATCGTGGAAAGCTTAGGAAAAGCTCAGGAATTTTAGGAAACTATTTACGTAAAGTTTTTATCTGAGAGCTTTCAAATTTTTGTATTCATATTAAATAAACTATTATTTCTGTCTGAAAAGCTTTTTGAGCTTTACTAATATAAATTTGTGAACAGAAACTTTGAACTTCTATAACCTTCAGAACCTTAAAAATGAGCTATTGCTATTATCACTATTACCTATATATTGAAAGCTTTAGAAATTTCTCCACAAAAGCTTTTGAATTTTTTCTAAAAATTGTTATACATAGCTTTTACTAAATTTTAAATATTTACGAAAAATTTATAAGGTTTTTTTTTCTTTATTTCTTAAGTAAAACATAAACCAAAGCTCTGAAATTTATCAAGGAAAGCTAAGAAAAAGCTCAGAAATTTCTTGAAAAGCTTTTAAACATTTCCTGGGGCCCCTGGGGCCCAAAACTTTATATTAGAAAACTAAAAGTTAGTAAGTTTCTTTTCTTTTGAGAAACATTTTATCAAAACTAACAATTTAAAAATTAATAAAAAGCTCATTTTTCAAAGCTCAAAAGCGTATGTTTTTTCTTCTTTTTCACGCTCTTACGTCGTTACCAAGTCGTTACGTAAAGTATTATATTTATCTGAAAGCTTTTTTTAATTTTGTAATCCATATCGCCTCTAAATAAACAATTATTCCTTTCCGAGAAGCTTTATGAGCTTTAGTCTTTAGTCGCTTTAGCAATATAAATTTCTAAACAGAAATTTAACTTCCATAAAATCTTCAGAACCTTAAAAAAATTAGCTTTTTGAAAGCTTTAAAAATTTCTTTACAGAAAGCTTTAGATTTTTTTTTAAATATAAATAGAACTTTTACAGAATTTTAAAGATTTACGAAAAATTTATAAGTTTTTTTTATATATTTTAAAATAATCTAGCTTCAAATTTTCTGTCTGTTACATCTCGAATATTTGAAAAGTAACGAATTGGTGAACTTACCTTCCCCCACATTGGCCGAAAATCTATCAAGAGACGACGTAGACAATAACGCACTTCTTTCTGCTTTCTCGTAATCTCTTCTAAATTTAATTTTCCCACCCAGAAATCATGACAAAGCTCCTCTTCTCTGTGTCAGTAAAAGACGCGGAATTGGATTCTCTGGGGATGAATCTCATTCTCGGTTGCCATTATGACTCACCTTACCTATTTGCGTGGGAATAAATCAGGTGTTGGGGGGAATTACGAGATACTTCTCTTCCACTGGTCATAAAAATGCTTTACAGAAGGGAAGGATTAAGAGATTTTCTGTTGTGTCTGACTTAATTTTTGACACCCTCTCTGTCTTCACTCAAAATGTATTTATGGATGTGTCGTGACAAAAAATTTAGGGATGTTAATTTTAATCTTATCTGGCTCGTGGAGTGTTAGAAGCACGTGACTGCATTGAAATAGCAACGCCAATACTGACGACCTTTGCTGGGTCCCAAAGCCACTGTATGGCCCCGTCGCTCGAGATCCATCTGGCCAGCATTGAGGAGAGAACAACAGTTGAGGAATGACCTGAACTTGGCCGAAAATCACACGAAATGTGGGTTTGTGTCTTGGCTAAATAATAGGCTTTCATCAAGCGGAATCTCTGCTTTGATCAGATCTTCTTAGAAGAGTTTACGCCCTAGTCATATCGAAGACACGAATCCAACTTCATTTTGAAAAAGACCTATTATTAAGCCAAGACTCAAACCTTATTTCAGCTAATTTTCAGTCAACTTCATTTAGATCATTTAAAAGCATTTTGAAATTAAGTTAAACTGTAGAAATACTCACCAAACCGTCAGAATCATTGAGTTCAACATCGTAATCCTTGTTGTCCTGGGAATCTTCTCCTTGGCGCGTCCAGGACGAGTTTAAACTTTCAGTCACACAACAAGTGGGTGGATTATTTTATGGCAATCACACAAACTACCTGAAGTCATCTCTTTGGGCCTTCTCTGCAGAACGTATTGCTGAAATATCTTCCGGTGCGGATTCATCTTGGACACCTTCTCCAGCTCATTGGGCGCTTCGCCCTCGTTCTCCATGGCATGGTGAAGGGCCACCATGATTCTGTCCAGCAGCAGAGCAGCTCTCTTCGGGACAATCATCTGTGTGGGATTTTAAGAGTTTTCTTTTTAACACTAAAAAGTTATTTTAACCCCCTTTTTAAGCTTAATTTTTGAGAAATGAGAAGGGAATGAATAAAAAAATGGATGATTTCATTAGACCTACAAAATTTATATGAAACTTTACCCCCCTTTTACCCAGTTTCGAAGACCTAGATAGACGTTAATGGACGAGAAAGGGTAATTTTGACCCCTTTTGGTCCTTAAAATTACCCCTTTACAGTAACATTGATAGCGCTGGAATTTGTTGAGCGATTTTGACGAAATTTTTTTTAAATGAAAGATAATATAGTCCTTTACATATCCAAAAACTTGTGAGCTTCGCACTATCACCGCAATGGCGCTGTCGTCTGAATTCCAAAAAGCAATTTTTGAACTGCTTTTTCTCTGGTGTTTTTGAACGGATTTAATTTTTTTTTAACTATTGATAATAATTTATCTTATAAAATAATGAAAGAGAAAATGGCGATGTTTTACGATACAGAAGAGTTGAAAACTTCTACCAAAATCGCGAGAAAAAACTCAAAAATTCACTTTTTAAATTTAGACTCCAGCGCCACAGCGGTAGCACCTCGAAGCTCTCATGCATTTAAATTTCTAAAGGACTCCATTACCTTTCATTTAAACTTAATTTCGATTAAATCGGTCCACAAACACCGCCGCTATGCACCTCAATGTAAAGGGGTAATTTTAACCCCTTTTCGTGCTAGATTCAACACTTTTCACCACAAAATCCCTTTAAATTAAGCGAAAATTTACAGGATATTCATCGTAGGAGAGATGGAAGTTGTCATGTTCACTCTCAGCCTTGTTATCCGGCGACACACCCCCCATATTGTACACAAGCCCCCGATCGGCCTCCACAAATTTCGCCACCGTCAGCAGGAACACGGCAAAGAGACCCAGTCGCATGCTTTACGCGCGATCACACATTTTCACGCGGGAAACTTCACACAGAGTCTGTTTGGACTCTGTTTCTGCGGCGCCCTTTTATAGTCTGTATGTCGCCTCCTGCTCGGCTGTTTGGGAGCGCAGGACTCATGACGAGACGCCTTTTGGTCACGACTGGGTGGGAGTTTTGTGGGCAAATCTCATGCTGTGCGAATTCCTTTTCTCACTTTGTGGCCTTCGACAGCCAAGGGGATCCACTTTCAGGCGGGATGAATTTGGCTTTTAACCATTTTAACATGATGTTGGAAATTAGGGCGGGGAGGGGGGGCAGAAAGGCATCGAACTATATGGTTCTGAGATTGATTGGAAACTTAATTTCATTCATTTTATTAGCTACAATTTTCCATATGAACTCATAAGGAGTTTTTTTATAGCTCTTGTAGAATTTTCAGTTAAAAGCAGATGGATCAAAAAGCTTTTAATTTCTTTAAAAGTTTCTCAACAGATGGAAGAGAATTTTATGGCTGTTATTTGATAAGAAATTTTGCAGAGCTTTTCAATTGGAGAGCTTTGAAAATTTTACTTGTAAGCTATATTTTAGTTTATTTTAAGCATTTTAAGATTTAAAAAGACTTTTCAGACTTTTAAAAAGTTCTTGAAAACAAGAAAAAACAATTTCTAATATAAAGACTAAAGAAAGCTCAGGCTTTTTAAAACTAATACAGACGTTAAGATTTCTATAAAACAATGCAAAGCTTTATTTCGCACGCAAAACAATCTTTTTAACTTTGTTTGAAAAGCTTTTCCAAATTGATAAAACCCAATTTTTACTGAGCTTTTCAATGAGATTTCTGAGTCTGAGTAGGTATTTTAGAAAACTTTTCAAAAGCTTTAACGGATCTTTCTATGAAGTTATTGAAATTTTAAATCTGTGTAAGTTTGGGAATTCGAAATTTCTACGCAAGCTTCAAAAAAGCTCTAATATTTTGCGAAGATTTATTTGAAAATAAACATTAGAGATATTTAATGTTTCTGATGGATAAGAAAATTTAAAACTTTCTAGAGAGCTTTCATACTTATTTCACAATTTGTTATACTCAATTTTAAAACTTACAGAATTAATAATGAAGCTTTCCGAGCTTTCCATTTGTTTTTTAAAAGCTTTCGGACGTTTTATCCCGAAATTCTCTCTTGATCTTAATCCGGAAATTGTTTAGCGATCTTTTTTTAATTTTTGTTAAAAAATTTTCAAAAGCTTTTAAAAATACTCAAATTCTTGAGCTTTTTGTAGCAATTTTTCGGAAATTTGCGTCTGTAAAAATTTGAAAAGAAGAAAAAAGAATTTATCTCTTTTTTGATCTTTTTTTATAGTAGATATTTTTAATTTCGGGCACCATTATCCGGAAAGCTTCCAATTTCCGGTTTATCGAACCCTTTAATCCATTTCCTCCTGTCAGCCTCCTCTTGCGTTTGATGCTATAAAATGCCAATAGTGACGATTGATCTCAAATGAGTCTCCATTTATATAATCCCACATAGATCGGAAGAGCACACGTCTGAACTCCAGTCACTCTCGAGTATCTCGTATGCCGTCTTC
>CAKKOB020002156.1:0-15016 GCA_918844115.2 Phlebotomus perniciosus
CGCATGAGCGAGAAATATTGACATGCGCAGTGAGAATCAAAGTGTAAGAGAGTGAGGGAGAGAGAGCGAGAATATGTCAAATTTAAGATATGGCAGACGGGGATAGGAGTAAAAACAACAATTGATCCTTGATAGAGAAAAACAAATGAAATTTCATATATTTATAATTTTATTGAATATGAATAAATTAAAATATTTTATGATATAATAATATTCCTATTCCTATCTACTTCTAATTTATTGTCATATTCTGCATAAATTATACATGTTATTGTATCAGATAAGGTTTTTGCAAATCTTGCTTCGATTCTTATAGTTCCTTGTTCAAGCAGTGATAAACACGAATCAGTATAAGAATCAGGATCTAAGTCAAATGCTAATAAAAAGAATCCATTCTTAAAATCACTTCTTGAAATTTGATGAGATCTAAAATCATGATGTATTCCAGTACCTGTAAATAACGTTTGATAAGCGCGCGCATAGTGATCAGTTTCAAAGTTAATTTGAAGCGGTTGTGTAGGAAACGGAACCCCATTTACAAGAAGAACAAAATCTGTTATATTAAAGTGTTGGAAATTGTACGGATTTTTAGATTTTTCCCCATTATATGCAGCGTTATCGACCATTCCAAAAATAATTCGTCGAGGTAGAACGCCATGTATAATATTATCCAAATTAAAAGAATTTGAACCTGAGCTTACAGTTGCAGTTTTTATTTCAACTTTCTTATAATGGTATACTGCATTTCTTTTTGCCAAAACTGTATTATGTGCCATTAATATATTTGGATTAATTGTAAGTTGCTTCATATACATCGTAGCTTCTAATACTCTGTATGAAGAATTATCATCTGGATTACTCAATATAAAAAACGCGGGTTTTTCGAGAGATAGTTTTAATCGTATATCGACGTTATTTAATAAAAATACTGGTTGATTCAACAAATCGCAATGCAATCGCCCCATAACTTCAACAACTTTGCTATTTAGGAAAAGCTTCTTTCTTTGATCAAAACCACTATTTCCAGATAATTCATCAAGTTTTCCGCTATCACGGATCCATCCACTGTTTTGTAGAAATGTTTTTGATGCATCTTCACCATATGTCAAAACTGTTTCTATGTAACTGCGATAATGATAATTTCCTTCGTTCTGAGATATTGTTGTGCCGTTTAGAGACAAAGAACAGGATCTGATGATTGAATGTAATATATTATTGACTACACCAGGTTGGGTTACATCGGTAGACTTAAATTTTTCACCGTTCTCATTTAGTAATTGAATCTTGAATCTTATCTGTATAGATGAAAGATCTCTATAACAATCTCCATTAGCTATAGAAACAAATTCTATCACGGATGGGTTGTCGAGACTAGCAATAGGCTGATACGAGACCTCATCAGAGCGTAATATTGATGTTTGTATAGGTGGTGTATCAAAAATATCTAATTCAGATTTCATACACTCTTTATAAGCCATTATGTGAATATATCTAAAGTTCGTTCCTTACTATTTTTGTTTTGTTTCTTTTTTTTTGAATTTCGAGTCTTGTTTCGCTTTCTTTTAGTTTTAGAGACTGTTGAAATAATTCTTTGTAAAATATTTCTCTTCTTTGACGAACCACTCGAGTCTGCTTTCTTTAGCCGAATGGCCTTTTTCTGTGATGTAACTCTATTTATACCTCTGCCGTTCATTGTACTTTTAATTTTTTTAATAACTCTATCCTTCAAGTTATCTCGAGCTTCCAATCCTCTTTCAAATAATATATTTTTTAAAGATTTATTAGTGGTTCCGATGTCCTGTAATACATTTATTCCTGATTTTAATGCTTGGTCTTTCACCGCATTTAATCCTGATTTAAAAAGAGGCTTCAGAAATCGTATTAGTCCACCGAATATTGAACCTAAACCTCTACCTCTCTGAATACCTAAATAAGGTGCTCTATATATAGGGCCAATGAGGCCACCCCCTGATTGGTTCAGATAGTACGTAGTGAACGCATTAGCCATGTTTATAATAATGAAGATTATTCTTCATATCAGCATATATTTATACCTTTATATCTGTCTGAAGTGAAGGACTAACATTGTAGGTGTAGCACTGGGTTCAAAGCTGAATGGAAATCCATCTTGTGATGTTATTAAAATTTCAATTGTATCAAAACTTTTACGTTCTAAAGGACAATATTGAATTCTTTCGAACGACTTATATACTTCACTGTTACTAATCAATAAAATTGTACGAAGACAACGTGAAAGTGCATTTCCAATAAATTGTGGAGTAATAATATCAGTGTATACGAACATCAATTCTCTTTTACTAATTTCTTCCAGTCTTGGAATAGCTAAAGCAGGATGACTTGCAACAGATGATAGAATTTCATCATTGTGTTCAATTTCTACACGCGGTGGAATATACGATCTTCTTGCCATTAGTAATAATTTATTATCACTGCGCTTATTAATAGGTATTCTTTTTACAATAGTTTCTAGAAATTCCTCGATTGATGAAAATTTTGATTCATATAATGGAATATTATAAAATTCACCATTAGCAATTTCAACCTGAATAATTACTATAGGCTTTTCCTTGATAGAAGAAGTGAGCAGGTGAAAGTCAGGAGCAACATCATTAGTTAAATCTTTTGATATAACTTTTCTCATAGAAAATTCGAAAAAATCTTGACTCAATTCAAGTGTTGTATTAGCCATATATAAAAATAATGCAGTACTCAAATTTATTATTTTGGTTAAAATAGGAATTTTAGTACTATAACTTGTAGCACTATTCTGTTGTTCTTTTGTCTTTGCATTTTCCTCAATAACCAAATATTTCAACTTATCTTCGTCCTGTATGATTTTACGTTTCTTTGGTTTTGAAGATGAAGATATATTAAAAGCTATTTCAGTTATTCCAACTAGCCAGTCCCCTTTTAAATCGACTTTCTGTGGTAATTTTGTATAAAAATGTGCCAAACTATTTTTTGGAAAATAGGTCATTGATGAATTACTCAATAGTGTTAGATAGAAGTCATTTTTCATTGATGCCATGTTGCTTATCCAAATCCCTTTTGTAAATCCACTGCTGTGAGTTGTCACCTTTAAAGGTAACCAAATACTGAAATGATTTACCTAAACCGCGCGTTTTTATAATCTTTTTTATAGGTGGGTAACCATTCTTTATTTGAACTTTTTGAAGTTGTTCAGCGTAAAATCTTCCAGATATCGGCGTATTTTTGTAATCATTAAGAGTATATAATGGAAATGGCATCTTTTTAATTATTTTATTGACATAAAATTTCTCTTCAGTCCATCCTTGTTCATACCCCTTTCCAAAATTTGTCTTCGGTTTTGCTATTCTGACAAGATCATTAATTTGAAATGTTCTGCTATTAGATTTCTTCATCTTGATAATTTTCTTATATTTTTCCCTGTAAGTGTCATTAATTTCTTTTATATTTTTTAATGAAACTTGAGAAGGTGCCATTTTTATTGTAGAATGGTATGAATTATTATACAAATTAACCAGTTTAGGAAGAACATCTATGAAACGTCGTGTCTTATATTGTGTAAAATATTTAAACATTATTTGTTTTAAAGTTCTGTTGAACCTTTCAATAACTGCACATTTTAAAGTAAGATTGTAAGAAAAATATTGTTTTATTTTATTTCTATTTAATAAATCTTTAAAATTATTATTCTTAAATTCTTTTCCTCTGTCAGATTGAACTATTTTAGGTTTTCGTAAACTTGCTTTTAAAATATTTGAAAAAGCTTGCGTAACTTCATCAGCGGATTTGGTTTTCAAAGCTCGAACCCAGGCAAACTTTGAAAAAACATCAATTACAGTAAAAATAAAGGAATAACCGTCGTTAGATTTTTTATATTGTTGCATATCACACAAATCAATTTCCCAAAGTTCATCCTTATCAAATACTCTATATATATTTCGATTAAATATTCTTCTTACTGGAAAATGTAAAGTATAAACGTCTTCTTTTTCTAAAAATTTTTTTATTTCTCTTTTTGATATATTTTGAGACTTTAATGCATTATATAATTGATTAGGACGTTTATACAAATTTTTACTATCAATGTCTAAATATTCTTTATCTAAGGAATATTTTTCCATTTTAAATTTTTTACAGTTGGAAAGTTGATCTCAGATTGGGTCTTCTTCTTCACTGACCGTGTTATATAAGAATGAGTTTTTTCAGTAGGTTTTTTTCCTTTTATAGTTTTATTTTTTTTTGATAATTTCGAAATGTAATCAGTAGGAAAGCTATATACTGCACCATCAGACCCTGTGATACTATTTCTCTTACTGGTTTCACCTTTAAATAATTTTTGTTTTACATCGTTTGGTAAATCCTCAAATTCTTGTTCAGGCAAAAGTTCTTCATCACTTTCACTTTCATTATTATTGCCTTTCTCATTTGTTAAGCTGATTTCTTCCATAGATGGTAGCGATGGTGAAGAAGGTTCTTCTATTATTTTATTACTAAAATTCAAATCTCCTAAACTATCATCAGGATAAATTTGCTGCTCATTGAAGTCATCCCAAGAAAGATCATGTTGTCTATCTATTATTTTTCTATCCTTTTTTGGTGTCATACTTGTTCCAAAATCATTATGAGATGTCTTTTTTGTTTGAGTTGCCACCTGAGAAAAATGCTTTTGTTTGGAATCTTTTGGCATTTCAATCGGTTTTTTTTGTGAACGTCTGTTAAGCTCTGCTTGTCTAAGTAGAATCTGACGATATCTATACCATTTGTCAATAGAGTTCAAATTCTTATTTTTTAGCACATTAAACATCTCTGAATCAAATTTATCTTGCAAGTTTGTAAAGTGCAATAAAGGTCGAAGCTTTTCAAACATCTCTGGATTAATAATTATCATCCGTTGCAGTGTATTTCTTCTTTTTACATTCATGATGACAGTATTGTACCTAACAATCCAGAGAGGGCAGTGGTTAACAGACTGGATAGAAATCCTCCTTTTTGTGTAAGAATTTTCCTCTTCGAACACAGAGATGTCTTTGAACAGGACAAAGCACGCATCTTGTTTTTATACCCTCGTAACCGTTTGATTTGATTTTTTTTTAATGGATAATTTCCGTTTAAAATATTTAAAGCAATTTCACAAACAGCTTTAATTGGTGAAGAATCACAATTTTTCAAAATAGCGTTGCGCAATTTTAAATTCGCATTTTTAAGTATATATAAAATATATTTGTTGTCTATCACTCGTTTCAAGCTTGCATTCTTCATAGATTTTGTTCGCTTCTTCTTCATTTTCAATCTTTTTAATTTCATCTGAAGGTGTATAGCAGATTGCACAATTATTAGCAAATATATTTGTTCGAAATCTGGCAAACTCGGGCGTTTTTTGATCCAGGTCTATAAACAAATAGCCATAAGGTTGATTAGTTACCTCCTTATATACCCTCAAAAGATCTGAAGGGTTTTCTGGATATAACTGCCGTGCTAATGGTATAAATTGTGATTTATCTCGTATATTTTTGAAAATAACCATATATTTAGTATTCAAACTGATAGTTCTTGAGAATTTAGATTGATAGAAAACATTCTGACACATAAAAATTACTGAAATATTTCTATGGTGTGATTCTTTAATAAATAAATCACATATTTTTCCCTCATAATCCTTTTCAGTCATTAAATCGTCAATTATGACGAGTTTTGGTGATTTAGAACATGTATTGTGACCAATTTCATTGGGAATACCTTTACAAATCCTCAAGTTTTTAACAGGCGGAAATTCTCCAACACTACCAGTTTCAGAAAAGCACCATAATATAGAATCAAAATGTGTGTTGGTTACTCTATAAAGATTTTCTAATAATTTGAGTGCAAACGTTGTTTTCCCACACCCTGATGGTCCTGCAAGGATGAGTGTGAATGGTACAGGAAATTTAAACATACTAATATTTCTCAAATGTATAGCCTGACGAAGTAGAACGGTTGCAGATGGATACAGAAATGAAGAATCTATTCCCTTTAAGTTCTATTTATAAGCATTCGTGAGATGTTGTGCTCTTGAAGTGTATAGTAAAAAACATAAATTAATATGAGTATCTTGAAATATTTTATTTATCAAATTATTTACATAGTTTAAACTTAAAGAATTTTTACAATATTTTTACATGTTTCTTTACAAATATTTACAATTCAATCATTGAAATCCATAGGATACAGTATCGAAAGATGTTGCACTCCTGGAGTGTATAATATTTTTACAGAAATATATACAACAAAATATTTACAAAATATTTACAATCTTTTTTCACAAATTTTACTCAAATCCATAGGGTACAGTATTGTAGTTATCCACACATTTGCGTTTATTATAGGTAAACTGTAACGTTTTCGTAACGTTTTTTGATACAACACCAAAATTGTGTGTACGAAGAATTTTGTCTTTATAAGTTATATCTCGAAAACCATCATCTTCGCAATTTCTCACCATATTTCGCATTGTATCGAAATTTACAATATCAGTTGTGGATCTATTTAAAGTAATTCCTTTACACACAGTTTTATACTTGTATGATTGTGAGTGTGGTTGGTATATCTTAAGGGCATATGTTTTTGGTCCCAACGAGACAAATTCTTCAATGTAGGCGTCCTCACCATATGCGCTCATTTCATCGGTAAGATCACCTAAATATGAACCTGTCTTAATAGGATTTATTTCACCCTTTGGTAAAAGAAATATGACAGAATCAGTATCGCAGTAAAGCAAGTTTTTTCCTATTTTTGACATTACTTCATATAATGCGATACGAGCGTTTGTTGTAGTGCATATGCCTACACCAACGCTTACGTGACGTGATATTTGCTCTGTTTCGTGTAAATGTGTGTAAGAGATAACCATTTGATCTGCCCCACAAGGATATATGTCATTTATAAAAATTCCAGGTGAATGCAATAAATCATTGAACTCATTCACAGAATTGCAGATTACTGTTTTAGGTAGATTTTCTCGTTGAGCAAACTTACCCCAGATAGTATTGAGCATAAGTTTGGCCAAAAGGCGGAGACCTTTATTACATTTTATATTTTCAGGGTTTAATTTTATCCCTTCTTTCTCATAATAATTCTTAATGTATTCCGCTTTTTCTTCTTCAGTATTACAGTTTTCGGGATAACCACTCGCCTCCTGTTTTATTTTTAAAAACGCATTGACATATTCGGCAAATAAACCCAAATCTCCTGAATCTTTGTCATATTTTGTAATTTCGTATGCCCAAATCTCGAAACATTTTGTAATTTTGTATCCGAATTTCACGGCTAATCTTATTTCCTCTATGCTCCAACAACCAGTTAGAATACGTTCCTCATCTGAATGCTCACAATGGAAAACATTTGTCTCGGCTGCACACGTTGAACATAAAGGAAATATTAGCTTGTCGTTGCAGCGATAAGGCAATACTGGCAGGTATAAATTTTTAGGTGGTAGGACAGAACATCTGGCTACGCCGTTATGAGATAAAACTTCAAGAGGATCTTGTATATTTTTTAGAACTTTTGGATGATCTTTAAAATAAGCCGTGTACTTGTTAGCCCAAGGGTAAAGACTTGTGAAATCGTAATATAAAATTTTTTCTCCTCTTGAAGCTTTATGATAGAGCCGAAACACTTCTGTCCTACCACCATAAATCGCTGAACGTAGGTCAAATGTCTCAATTTCTGGATGTTTTTCCAGATATTCGGCAAAGCTTTTTTCTTTTAAAACTTCATTAAATTGACATTCCCAAATGAATTTGTAGGTGTATCCCATTTCTATTATTTGGTTCATTCTGAAATTTCTGCGACTTAATCTGTTCTCAACTGTATCAAATGGGTCTAAAGAGCACTGATATCCTCTGTTGAGGATACAGGTGTGGCCATGTGTAAAACAACCCTCAAACTCATAGACAGTTTTATTTTTCTCGTCATATCCATCTACTATTAAGTTTGAATTGGGCAATTTGTATTCATGAATCAGATCAATTTTATAGAAATCTCTCAATGCCAACAGCCATTTCCTTCCACTTTTACTTTGCAACTTTAAATAGGATGATGAATAGTTATTCTTTGGCAAAATTGGTAAGGTATTAACGGGTAAAAATTTTTTTCGATAAGCCTTCATGACAGCATCTGCGAGGGTGATTGCTTGCAAAAAAGGGCTTATACCCGTCGTTTTCTGAAAATCTATCATAAACTTAAGGCACCCTTTTCGTAAAATACGAACATCTTGCGCACAATATTTTCGCAGTTCCTGTCTGTTATCGAAGGTTTTTCCCTTTTGATTTGAATACCATATTTTAAAATTCTCATATCTCTCTTCTGTCATTGTGTCAATAGGATACATTTCCATCGGAGGATAAGGACCAATATAATTGGTATTTTCTGGACAATTAAATTTGTAGGGATATTCTCCCTTTGTAGCATCTTCTAAGCCAAAGCATGATCCAAATTTTGAGAGTGCAAAGGGAATGAAACTGATTGAGTCGATAAAAGTAATGTTATCTACTTTTATGCTTAAAATTTTGCGTCCTATTAATATTGGATCAATCTTAAATGGTCGTGCGCATAATTCCTCCAAGATGAACTGAGAATCGTATGATTTTGAATTATGCGCAATAACGAAGATTTTCCATTTTTTGAACGCCAGGACATAATCCACAAATTGTTGGACACAGTTCTTGTCTGTATTATTTTCAAAAACTTTTTCAAATTCGACACAATTCGGACAGATGGCTGGGAAATCATTGGACTGGTAACAGACATGACACACAATGTTTGTTATACACAAGTTTGGTTCATGTTTACTGTAACCATCTTGTAACTGAATAAATTGTGATTCAAGATCGAAGAAGATTATGGAAAATTCTTTTGGGGGGTTTTGGGTATAGGGCTGAACGTAACAGTTATGCGGCGCTTTGACAATATTGTTACAAACATCGCATCTCATGGTATTGCAGTCGTGAACACCTTTTGTGATATCAGCGAATTTAAAACATTTTTCGCAAAAAATAACTTCTTTACAATTGTTGTTTCTCTTGTGTTTCGCAAAGCATTCTTCCCCGCGAAATGTCTTATTGCACTCTACACATTTAATCATCGAGCTTGAGACTCCGCATGGTGGATGATCACGACAGTATTTACACCTCCCACTACATCTGTGACTTCTATTGTTATGAAGTTCATCACAATGTATACATTGATAATTATAGGCAAAAAATGCCTTTGGAGATCTGATGCATATAAAGTGATTTCCCGAAAAAAATAAATTTATCACTTTATTGAAATTTAAAGAAGTTTTGTCTCCACGAAATAGCACATTTTTGAAATTATTTGCGTCGTTATAAACAACAAATCGGAATTCTTTGTGCTTTTCTTGAATCTGTCGTATATCATCCAACCCATGCTCACCAGATCGATTTATGTTACATTCCACTATTAATTTCTCAACTTCTTTTTCAAGCTTTTTTGGGTTACGTTTGAGAGATCTCACTTGACTTTTTCTTTTTTTAACATTTTCTTCAAAGAGTGCAATACCGAATACTATTGAAGCGAGTAAACAGTTTCCGGGCCCCTCTGGATCGATTATAGATTTTTTCTTCAACTTTCGCATCTCCTCCGGTGTCATACGTCCTGGTTTGTGAACAGTACGCCCCCTTCCTGAAAATTAATATGTAGAATAAATAAAAATCATTCATATATATGTAACTTATTTTTTAAGAAAATACCCAAAATTTTATGAATAATTTCTGCCGTCACTTCCATTGTATCGCTGGCGAGAAATGAGGAGTTACTCTGGTTCACCAATTCCAGTTTCTCAAATATATTGTCTGCAGATAAATTTGAGACAGGTGTCAATCCTGTGTGTATTGCTGTCACTTCTGGAGCATTAGGAAGTGCCAGACGAAGAAGTGCACTGTCCCCAGAAACACTTTCTTTCAGAACATGATTTATAATCGTTTGAAAACCATCTTTTAACCATTGAAAATCAGTTGAGTTATCAGGCTGATTTATTTGGAAGATAATTTGTACTTCCGTGATGTTGAATTTTTTATTAAATGTTTTGAATTTTTTCTTTATATTCACAACACTTTGAACAGAGGCATTTCCACTGTTTTGTCCAATAGCATTTTCAACATCTCGCACGGAGGTATTTTCAACGTTTTGAGGAGAAACACTTTCAGTGTTCTGCACTGGAGTATTTCCACCATTTTGTGCGGAAGCATTTTCAGTGTTCTGCACAGGAATATTTCCATCGTTTTGTTCTGAAACACTTTTGCCACCACCAATTTGTCCACTATTGGGGCACTCAATTCTTTGTTTTTTGCAACCGCTATTTGATTCATCATCACTTTTTCTCTTCTGTCCTTTAGCAACTGAATCACAGAGTTTTTTTAAAACTGCCTTATGCAAATTTTGATTCGCATAATCACAATTTTGAACCAGCCACTCAAACAGTCTTATTTTCTCTTCATCAGTAAAAATCACTTGATCTCCTTGCAAAATTAACAAAATATCTTCATTAATTTCTCGAAAATCACTATCAAATAGTAACGCAATTAGTTCACGCACTGTGTATTTTGCGCACAAAATTTTCGCGATGCAATTAATTTTATCCGAAGACATTGTCTCTGCACGGTTGATGTACGAAAAATGAATAGTGTGCAATACACATGCAGATGAAATGACATAAAAGACTGAACTATATTCTTGGAATATGATACCCCTCATTCTTTTGCTCATTTGATTTTTATTCAATATTAATCTTGATGATTCATTTGTTTCTTATGATGAAATTATTTTTCATCACCAAGTGTAAAATAGCTACACATGCACTTTTTCTTGTGGCTCCACAAGGGAAGGCAAGTTCATATGCTTCACGTTTTTGATTTTCTTACAGAAACTGTAAAAAAGAGCGATGTCAACGAAGGGATTTGAACCATATTTTTTTATTCACAAAATCACGGTTCTTCTTAGTCACCTTCATTACCACCGCCCTTTAAAATTAATGTTTGAAAATCACTCAGAAGAACATTACAAGGTGACATTCTTATATATCCTGACTAAATTCCTAAAAAGAAAATAAAAAAGTATAAAAGATGGCTAGAAGCACAATGATGATATAGTATCTTTTGAAATTCTAAAAAGTAAACATTAATATAATGTTGACTTCACGTGATATTAATAAAATTTTACTTCGTAATTTGCATACCCGAAAACTTTTCAAAGGTGTATTTGCAATAGATCAACTGACAAACTTAAAATTTGCATCACAATCAATCATCATTGTAAACACAGATCCGAGCTTTTTACCCGGTACACATTGGTTTGCAATTATGGTACGGTCAAAGAAACAAAATGCTGAACTTTTTGATTCATTCGGTAGAAAAATAGTAAATAAATCAATACAAAAATTTGTAAAAAAAAATTCAAACGGAAAAATTTCATATAATTCAAAAATGATTCAACATCCTATGTCTTCTTTTTGTGGGCATTATTGTTGTATTTATACATTATATAAATCTTTTGGATATTCAATGAGGAAATTAACCTCTAAATTTGGAAAAAATACATTAAAAAATGACAAGCGCGTTAAAGAATTGTTCCAGTTATATTTTAAATAAGGTTGTGTTAAATTATTCCACTTAGTATTGTACGATCCGTAAAGGAAGAAAGATGGATGTTTCACGTGTATCATCAAATAAATCCAATAAATTTAAAAAACAAAAGTCAGAAGATGAAAAATACGATAAGAGATCGAAAAGAAATAAAAATCACAATGAAAGAAAATCAAATTTAACCATGAATCGGGAAACAACGGTTCAATTTTTCGATCGTAAAGAGTGCAACAAAATTAAGAAAGAAATTTTATGCGGATATACCTATTTTCTTAATGAACATCACACATCGCACCTTACAATAGGATTTTCTGAAGAGAATTTCAATCCTATTGCACGAATTTCATCTATCAATTTTTATACAATTGATTCAATTGATATAACGCATGTTTTGTGGACTTTATTGATTGACAAGAAAACTGATATTTTGAATTTTATTACCACCCAGACAAACTTTGATAAAAAAGAAGATTTCGTTTTAAATGATGGAAATGAACATTCTATTTCGATTAATTTTATAACATTCAATGAAGAAACTTGTATTTTACTATCACAAGACACAACAACTTTAGTTTTAACAAAAAAGGAATTCTCTAATCTTATTATAATGGATAACTTTATAAAATATACTTTCATTTATAATCATTCAGTAAAATTTTACGTACGTGAGTATTTTAATCAATATCGTGAAGCTTGTCTTAAAAATTCTCCACTTGAATTAGATTTTACATGGTTTACTTTACCGAAGGATTCACGTCCACCAATAAATTATTTCCGTTTATTTAATGAATTATTATTTATGCGTCAAAAAAGTTTAAATGAAAAATAAAAACGTTCATTTAATTGCAAAAACTTGCGAAATTCATGTACCTAAGTCGAGTTCATTGACATACGGTGCGATGCAACTTTATTTTATTAGACAAGATATCAAATTTTATCTTAATTTATATGAAGAAAATTTCCTGATGGAATAACATTATACCCATTATACAATAAATATGATTTCTTTGACCCCATTCATGAAAAAATGCATAGTTGATTATTTTTTACAAATGCATTACTATGTACAATAATGTTCTGAGAAAAATTGAAAATGTGTACATGTATAAAACGTGATCATTTGAACAAAGCAATTTATACATTATGAGAATGTCATTCTTCATTCGACAGTTAAACAGTGAACATCATCTTTCATCTGCCTTTGGATCTTTAACAAAGAATGGTAAGTGTGAACTTCTTATTGACTATTATTATAGCTTATTTTGTAGATATTAATGTTTTTTCACCTTTTTCCTCTTTCAGGCGAGCCTTCGAGATCTCTTCTTGCGCGCTGAAAATGACGGGGCATCTAAAGCCACCGTATCAGTTACACACCTGCCCCATGGGCAGTATTTTCGCATTGGGGGTATAACGAAAATTCAAACAAAATATGGCCCCCGAGTCAAAGTGATACTGCCAGACCATGAAAATGATGTCTGGCTGACAGATTTTTGGGGAAGTCGATTAGATGAACAACAACTGAGGGATCGTTCTCACCAGAAAGCTTCAATTGCATACATGGGATTGAAGAAAATTGGGCAACACTTTCGCGCGAATCTGGACGTAAGAATGGATGAAGAGGAAGAAGAATTACGTGCTTCAGATGTGCTTCACTCATCTGACTTCCTACCTCAAGGAGAAACCCACCCGGGAGAGTCGTCCACAGCCATTTTGAGAGACCCCCTCGAGGTCGTGAATGCTCCTCCAACACCAGACCAGCAGGAGGATGAAGTCGACGGTGGCGTCGTCATCAGTGACGACGATGGTAAGAAAATTTGTATGTTTTTTAATAGATTAACAGAATATGTAATTTTTCTTTCTTTTTCCAGTGCCAATACAGCCACCGCCCCGGAGAAATAAGCGGAAGGCGGCCTCCACTGAAGTACTCGTCCCCCCGAAAGAAAAGATGATTTATCAGCAGGGGAAAAAAAACTAAATTGATCACCCTTTTCTTTTCTTTTTTATTATTACTTAATTTTTTAATAATCTTATTATTTCATTTATTTCTTTATGTATTATTTATTTATTTTATTTATTTTTAAATTCATTTTTTTAATCAATAAATTTTAAATATATGAAAATTTAAATTTCTTTCTCTATCAAGGATCAATTGTTGTTTTTACTCCTATCCCCGTCTGCCATATCTTAAATTTGACATATTCTCGCTCTCTCTCCCTCACTCTCTTACACTTTGATTCTCACTGCGCATGTCAATATTTCTCGCTCATGCGCGCTGCATTTTTTGTCCATGAAGTGCCTCAAAATCCATCAGACGATTTGGATTCCCTCTATAGGTATGATGACGAGTGTATAACGAGTGTAACCCATACACCGTCGCCGCCTAAGACTTTGGATTCCCTCTATATATCTCGCTCATGCTCCAAAATCCATTTTCCACTGCGCATGTCATAAGACTTTGGATTCCCTCTATTATGATGACGCGAGTGTAACCCATCACAGTCGTCGCCATAATTTCTCACTCATGTGCTCGCGCGCGCGCGGTGCATTTTGTCCATATATGATGGGTTCGGATTCCCTATGATGACGAGTGTAACCCACCATCGTCGTCGCCGCCGCCGCCACACACAATGTACCACCACCACCACCACCACCACGGAGCCACTTAGTCACGGAGCCACTTAGTCACGGGGCCACTTAGTCACGGGGCCACTTAGTCACGGGGCCACTAAGTCACGGGGCCACTAAGTCACGGGGTGACTAAGTCACGTGCACGATATGCCCTGCGTGGAAGTGTGTGAGCGTGTGCGTGTGATGCCCTGCGTGGGAGTGTGTGTGTGCGTGTGAGTGCGTGTGATGCACTGCGTGGAAGTGTGTGTGCGTGTGCGTGTGCGTGTGCGTGTGCGTGTGCGTGCGCAACATGCACTCCGCCGCCGCCGCAGCCGCAGCCGCCAAACCACCATCCACACACACACACACACACACACACACACACACACACACACACTCCACCGCTCGCGCATGCGCCACCGCCACACATGGATTTACAAGCCATCGAACTACAGACCCGTAGTGCCCCAAGTTCCATAATACATTCACACTACTGTTGATCTTCCGGATGACCGAAGGATTTTTTAAAAAAATAAAATTTGGATTTTTGGCAAAGATTTTTGTTAAAAAATACGAACTTTACCCAAATTTTTTCACATTTTCTTTTGTAAAAAGAGTCCTGATTGAAGAAATCGAAAATCCTTCGGTCATACGGGAGATAATAGTTCTCAAAACAAGTGGTTAAAATTTCAGAAAGATCGGTTCATTAGACTCTGAAAAAACTTGTCTACCGCATTGAAAAATGCAGTTTTGAGAAAAACACG
>CAKKOB020002158.1:0-14994 GCA_918844115.2 Phlebotomus perniciosus
GTGTCCGCCGCGTGGTGGCGCGGATGAGAGTCAGATGTATGACAACTGCGGGAGTGAAAAAAACGCGTGATTCGAGCAAAGCATTCAAAGGTGTTTTAATATACTGGAGCAGATTAATATAAGGTATCTCAAGATACCACAGGTGTTAAGTGTATGTATCTCCGGTTGCATTTTAGACTATAAGCAGCACTCCTTTTAGCCCCTTTTGATACCTACCTCCTATACAAATTTACTGAATTTACCACTTTTTTCGGCTTTTTTTTTTACTTTTCACCGTCATGGGATTGGTCAGAGCATAGTTCTCTATTACCGTACTCTGTTCTATGATATGGTTCTCATATAAATTTACCAAATTTTCGAATTATCACCGCTAAAATGAAGCGCTGGCGGCGCTAGCGGGTAATGATGTATGATGGGAAATATTAGAGTGTGGTCCCGTACAACCTTTGATTATATGTATAGGAGTTCAGGAGAGGAGAATATCAGTTTTTGGACTCTCAGTTTTTCCTGGACAGTAAAATTATTCCAATTTCAAACCGATATAAAAATTTTGGTGTTTCGTTTCCACTGCAGTGTAATTTATAAGAATTCCACAATTAAGGGGATTCCCCTTTCAGTATAACGTCGTATAATATAAGTGGCCTCACTCTGACTAATCCCACCAATACATAGCAAGAAGATAGCAGCTCATTATGATGATAAGAAAGTGAATTAATAAAATGTGAGGAGAAATATCTTAACTTGAAATATTTTTTGTTCGATTCAGACATGAGACATTTAGTTATTGATATCCAATACTTACTAAGACACAAACGAACGAACAGGTATTATAGGACACCTCTGACGCTCTATTTCTGTTCTCTATTCTTTATTCCAGAGCAGATATAAATAAAATAACTTGCAAGATACGCTTATCTTACAAATAGGTAATATTCACTTTGAATTGAATACTGGATTGATATGCTTCAAAGTCTTTTGGAAATCCTCGGTTACTCATAACTTACCTGCCACAACAACAGAAGTAATATGCTTCGCCTAGCACTTTTCAACTTTAACTTATTATGTTGCTCAAGACCACGTCTTGTCTTAAGAGTTGGCACAATACTGACAAAAAGTAATGCAATGTAGCGATACTTTATTAATTCTTATCTAATAGGCTTTATCAATTATTTCAAGATTGGAAGCAATTCAGAGAAATTATTGATAAGTTCCATATTTCCTTGATAAAACAAAACCCTTAAAGTTTTATTGCCCCGACAGCGTAAATTTCTCCGCGAGTTCGTGTGTAAATGTAATTGATTTAGGTGCCACACGGTTTCAGATGGAAATTTCGAATCTTCGGGAACTTCCCCTAAAGTCGACCAAGGGGTCATCAAGTGGCTCGTATTTCCTTCGTTAAGATGAAAGTGACTTTTGAGAAACAATTATTTCTCAAAATTTCTTTGAAATCAGCTGTAAAACAAACAAATTATTTTATCATCGCACTAACCCGCTCCTCCCCAAACAAAATTCTGAAAGGTTTTCAAATAATTATTCAACTAACTAATCTATTGCAGAGAAAAACTTATTTTTTGTTAAAAAATATTTTATTCCAAAACAATAAACCCTGAGTAAAGTAAAATACTCGTTTGTAAGCTTGAGAGTTGCAGCTGCGGTAACCAAGTAAACTGATGTAGTCGCCGAAACTTTGCTTGTAGGAGTAGCATTTCTGGTTTTTAAAGTGCTTCGTAGAAACTGCATATGTGTAACCGGTGTAACCTATCCAACTTCCCTTATTCTTGTTATATTTTTGAGCTTAAAATAAAGTCCTCTCGCTTTTATTATAAAATTAATTGCCTCGGCAAAATGGCAATATTTTAATATAAATTACGCCGTTTGTCTATTAGTTCGTCTGTTATTGACATGGAACCCAAATGGTTAGATCTAAAAACTTCGGGTCATCGGTTGTTCCTTCCCCTAAAATGGACCCAGGTATCAGGATCAAGTCCTTTATTTTTCAGTTTAGTTTTTTTAATTAAACTTTTGTGGTGTTCCTTATTAGGGTACAAGTTACGGAAATATCATTTTTCTAAAAGCGTGATACTATCTAGTTTAGGTGGTTGTAGGTCGACGCACTGTCTATACCTACATATAGTATTCTGGTTATTCATAGAAGATGACTTTCTGAATGAGATTGTCTTGTTTGAAGCAATTGTTGGAAATTGGGTTCCTAAAGTTGAACTTGACATTCCCTACAAACACTGTATTCCTTATATCAGTATATGTTATGGTATTAATTTGAGTGGTGACAGAGACGAAAGCAGTACAATAAATGTCGGGATCAATTTGAATTGGATCTTTGAAAAGGAATTGCAAAGTCTGTGTGGAAAAATCTCTTAAATGTGTCGTATTATTTTCTGCTAAGACCCGTCCATACTGCTTAAGTTGTATCTTCACGTTGTCATCCTCAGATAAAAGTTTTATATATGAATCGTCAATTCCGAAGCCAATAATAAAAATCTTCTTATTCACAACTAACTCAATAGAATCATTTAATCTTACAAGGAAGTTAGACCGTTCAGAATAGAACATGCATCCGTATGATCGGGAAGAATCTACTCTGTTGCAAATCTTGGTTTTCTTGGGTTCCGTTCTATGTTTTGTGGAAAAATTAAAGATGTTTGGTTTGATTTCTGACGTTAGGGTACGGAAAATGTCATTTGACTCATCTGGTGTTAAAATTTCCAAATGAGTTACTCTATCGGCAAATTCTTTGAGCGTCATAATGGGAAAACGAATCAGTGTTAATGATTGTCCTATCACGTCTCTTCTATTCTGCGGAGTTGGCTTGATTTCAATTTTTTCACAAGCAGCATCGGCCCATTTCACTGTTGCTTCAAACAAATCAATCTCCTTGCAACTGAGTGTCTCTCGACTCAATATCGACTGAAGTGTCGTTTGATCGATATCGAGAAATCCTTTGGACTTTATTACTAACTCCGTCTGAAAAAGAATAAATGAAGTTAACGTTAAACTTAGAAATGAAATCTTATTTTTAGTACCTGAGTGTCGATTACTTTCCAACAGCGATGGGTAAGTTCGGACTCATCAAATATGCGCGATTGACCGAGGAGGAAGCAAGCATTTTCTGCAGTTAGCTTTGTCTCCAGATAATTAGCACATGCTTTCGCTAGATGGGGCACTAAGTACTTTTTAGAGACGTAGAGCGTAGAAATAACATTATCCGCCTCCAGATGGATTTCATCGTAATAAAGGTATTTGAGTAGGGCGAGGAAAGCCGACGGTTCGACATCTGGAAGACGAATCTCGGATGTTTTCTCAGCCAAACTACCGTAGAACATGGCGTAGAATACGGAACTTCCGGTGGCTAGAATAAATTTGTGAGCAGGAACTGTCTGGATGTGATCTAAAATATGTAGAAGCATTCTCTAATATTTAAGAATCCATTGAGGAATACACTTTACTAACCATGAGTTCCTACGAGAAACTTAATGTCCGACATCAAATCATTGTTGAACAACACAGCATGTCGCTCGTAAACTGTTATCTTCGTCGCCTGCCAGTTGGGATCATCAGTATAAATTTTCTTGTGGACAACCCTATTATCCTTGGTAGATGATGACTTGTTGTTTGACTGCATTTCAATTTTACTGCATGATAATTAGAATTGGATATTATTTTTCTGAGTATAGGTATGTAAAGTAGAGTGTGTTGAATGAAAGCAGTGGCAATTGAACCTATAACAAATCTTCCCAGACGTACTTAATCTACCTGAAGAAGGAGCCAAGCAGCTCCGAAACATACTTCTACTTATGTAGATGAATTTGCCGAAATCAAATTAATGAACTCTCGCTATAAAGATTCTTGAGCGAACGGCCTTCCAGTTTCTCATGAAATGATCAGAAAAACTACTCCAATCTTAAACTGATCTGAAGATTTTGGAGTTTCATTACCACCGAAGCAGTTGGAAGCAGTGATATTTGTAATAATTCCACAATACAGGGCATTCCCCTTTCAGTATAAATGTCGTAAGCGGCGCCAATCTGACTAATCCCACCATAAATACGTAACAAGAAGATAGTAGATAATTTGAATGATAAAGAAGTGAAAACGTGCGAAAAAGGAATATTATTGTATGTCTTAATTTGAAACACTTTCAATATCCATATTTAATTTAATTTTGTTCGATTCAGAGAAGTTAATGATACTTATACCCGATATTTACTATAATAACGCACAAACGAACGAACAGGTAATGTCAGACACCCTGAAGCACATCCTAGCTTAAATATATTATAACTTGCAAAATCCGTTGATCTTACAAAGCTATATATTCACTCTCAATATTGAGACTGATGCATTATTGATTATTATAGATAAGCTATGGTTTGAAGGTGTTTTGGGAATCCTCATTTAATCATAACTTACCTGCCACAACAGAAGTATTATGCTTCGCCAAGCACTTTCAACTCTAACTTTTTATGCTGCCCAAGACCCCGTCTTGTCTGAAGAGTTGGCACAATACTGGCAAACAGTAGTGCAATGTAGCGATACTTTATCAATTCTTATCTAGGCTTTATCCTCTTTATCAATCATTGGTTGTTGCAATAACTCGATCAGTTTTTAATCTGCTTTTTTGAAGTATGAAATTTTTTACTTCTTTTCAACAGAATTGAACAAGTTTGCTGTCGCTGGAATCGTTAGTTATTTTACTTTGAGGATCTGCTTTGGAATTTGTGATATGGCAATGTTCTATGCCCATAGAATTTCAATTTCCAGTCGACCTAAAATGGTCATCGCTCTTACCGCTTGTTAAAGAATTATTCAAATAATCTATATGCAGAGAAAAACTCAATTTTTGGTTATAAATATTTTATTCCAAAACAAAAAACCCTGAGAAAAAAATAAAATACTTATTTTATGTGACCTTTCTATTATATGTCTTTAGAAGACCTCTCTATTGAAATACTCGTTAAAGTTCACACACTGTACCCTTAACAGCTTCCGAAGTCTTGACCCGGAATGTCTTAGAATTAACATCAGTAATATCAAGAGGAGTATCGGTGAGAAAGTCAATTGGAACATGACTGGAGTGGAACCAGAGGTATCCCTCGGAGTCAATAAACAACGCAGATACAAATTGCAAAGCATCAGACTCCATCACAACCCCCAAATTGTCAGGATTGAGGGGTAGCTGGGTGTTCCAGCAACGAACCCTGTTCGATTGCATCTCAGCGTAGTACATGATGCCAGTTGAGTCGTCAAAGACTTGCTTGTAAGCTTGGGAATTGCAGCCGCGGTAACCAAGTAAAGTGACGTAGTCGCCGAAGTTTTGCTTGTAGGAGTAGCTTTTTTGGTACTTCAAATACTTAGTAGAAACTGCATATTGCGCTTGACTGGCACCTGGCATGTAGTAGGCTACACTGTTACCTTCTTTATCTGGCCATCCTAAGGCTAAACTGACAACTCCTAGAGGTAGTTGGTAGTTGTAGTCTTTGTTGAAGACCATGAACGATTCAGACATGACGGGTTTCATTGAGGAATGCTCAACTTTCCAGAAATCACCTCTTTTGTAGTCATAGGCGATTAAACTGCTATCGAAAGCATGTGCTATGTAGACGACTAAATCATCGCAGGTGCACTTTTTCTTAAAGTCTAGAGTGATAAAGTTAAAACCAACTTGATTCTGCCAAAGGTATTGAGGAATCTCAACTCTCCTAAGTACTGGGAATTGTCTTTTTTCACATCCGTTTGCTGGTAGTTCGAAGACAAGTAATGCCGGAAGTTGCACTTCATAAACATTTGCACCAAGGTTATACTGAAGGTATCCTGTATCTACAGCGAAAACACGATTACAACGATCATCCACTTGAGGATGGTGGACTGAGATGATTGTAAAGTCTTCTAGGAAGTTAAAAGGCCGCTTGACAGGCTTCTTATATCTACCATTAACCAGATCATGGCGGTAGTCACCAAAGAAGTAGTCATGGTATGCTTGAAGTCTGGTATCGTTGATATTCCTTTTAATAGGCTTTCGTGATCCATCATTGGGTTCATCGTAGAAAGAAGCTTTCAATGTGTTTTTCTCATAGTTGGGAAAACCCCAGAGGTAGGGACTTGTACCAAATGGGTAGTCAGAAACACAAAAAGCATTGAGGGTAGATGGAACACCTTCACGAAGACGACTCACTGTAGCAAGCATTAGTCCACTAAGAGCGTGAAAGGACATTCCAATAACATCATTGTTCTCTGGGATATGGTACTTGTAGTTTCCGATGTAAGCGTCATCTTGAAATAATGCAGATTACATCAGTAAAGGATTACCAAGCAAGGTAATTTTAATACTTAACCATCAAGTGGTAGTTTTTCGTAGTTCACTTTACGCCAATAGTAAGCTTCCTCAACTGCATTCTTGGCACCGAAAGCACCATGTAAAATGATGAGCAATACAAATACGCACAGTTTCATGGTCAACTTAAAACAAACTAATTCCACCACGCATCTTTCACGCACTTTTATACTCTCCAGAGAATTAGGTCAAAGAATTTTCCTAAAAAAACATTTCCAGTCGTTTGATTAATTGCTTACCGTAGACTTAGCTCATTTGCAAGGGATAAACATTAAAATACCAAATGATAATTTATGTGAGCAGCAAGAAAACATTTATCTTATGAAAGGCCTACATACCTCTTAACGGTTGTTTGAGTAACCTACTATATCCAAATTCCCTAATAATCTAATTATTTTTCTTGGCTTAATTTAAAGTACTCTCGCTTTTATAATGACTTTTTCATAGGCTTTGTTTTTAGTTTTGACCTTGGTTTTGACAAATATAGACATACCTATACATTACATATATATTCTGTTTATTGGGTAATGTAAAGTAATATAACAGTATTAAGAACTATAATATATCAAGAATACCCCAATTATAGGCATTGGCTCACACCAGATGGTTCAGAAACACGATACGCTATCTTCAAAAGATACCTACCTACTTTGCAAGTCAAATTTGTCACTCTTCTATCCGAAGTTATCTCACAGCATCAGCGCAGCATGTTCCCTTTTTGTATTAAACTTTTAATATGTGTGACTTCTCAGACGATAAAGAATTTTTTTAATGGCCATTCAAAATTTCTCAATTATAAGAAAAGTTACAATAAATATTTCAGTGATTTTACCGCAATTTAATCAGAGATGCAAATTTGGCAGACAAGAACTTAATCTCTTTAAAATTGAGAGAATAAATCAATTATTTAATCTCTCCCATCTTCCGTGCGAAATAACAAAACCGCACGGTACATTTCGGTTCTGGAAGTCTTTCTCAAAGTATAAAAGTGCTTTACGAATTTCAGAGTGAAACAGTATCGTGCTAGTTGTGCTTTCAAAATGAATCTGTGCCTTGGAGTGTTTCTTGTTTTCTGTATGTTTTTGGACAACGTTATCAGTGCCAAGAAAGATCAAGTAGAATGGATGTACTACCAGCGAAATTTAGTCTTTGAAGACCTGCCCCTACCTGGTATAGCATTCCTCTATACCTATGCATTTTAAAAGGGAGAAAAAGCGGGATTTCATTGCAATACTTGCCTTTATTCTACTTCATAGTCGATATTTAAAAAATTCCCATATTAAAAAAAAAATGAGGGATACCTGGGATATCCTACCTAAGGTCATAACCGTCCGAACCAGAGCAATAAAACATTCAATGATAGGAGTAGGGTAAGACCACATAACATCGAACGATTTCTAACTTTGATCACCCCGTATATCAGTGCACTGTGGGTGTTCAGAGTTAGAAACCGTTCGAAGTTATGTGGTCATACCCTACGTAAGCTGTGATTCGAGAATTCGCTTTTTTCTTCTTGCAATATCATGATCAACCCAAGAAAACCTTTTTTAAAATAACTGCTCATTGCAGATGATGTGTACATCGGAAAATACCTTTACCACATTCCCTCTAATAACGACGTCATCGGAATAGAATATCATGCACAAAGTGGAGTGATGATAAACGTTGTAGTGCGTATTAGACCTGGAGTACCATCAACCTTGAATGCTTTCTGTGTGTCTGATTACCCTAAAGGCACGAGTCCACGTGTTTGGGGATTCCCAAACTACGACATGAACACCATGAAAGCGTCCTACTACGGAGAAACTGAAGACACAAGCCGACAGCTTGATGGGAGGATTAACAAGTATTCAGCTGGATACTACAACTACTTCTTTGGTGGATTCCGTCATGGACTGGTTTCACAAAAGTATAAGAAACCACCCAAGGGATCCTACAATGCTCAAAAGCCCTTTAGTATTGTTTCCTCGCATCACCCAATTGTGGATAATCGTTGCAATCGCTTGTTCACTGTGGATTCAGGAACACTGAGGTATTCAGCAAGTGAGGTTTACGAAGTGCAACCACCGTCATTACTTGTCTTCGAACTACCAGCAAATGGATGTCAGACTAGGCAGTTTCCGGTAATTAAGAAAGTAGAGATCCCGAGGCATCTCTACAACGTTCCTTTTGGATACAACTTCATGGCGTTGGATCAGCAAACTAGAGGTACATGCGACGATGTCTTCATTTACGCCAGTAATGCTTTCGACAACAGTGTCCTAGTGTATGACTACAAACATAATGCATTCTGGAATGTTGAGCATTCCACAATGAAACCCGTCATGTCTGAATCGTACATGGTATTCAGCAAAGACTTCGACTACCAACTACCTCTAGGAGTTGTCAATGTAGCCTTAGGATGGCCAGACAAGGAAGGTAACAGGGTAGCCTACTACATGCCAGGTTCCAGTCAAGCGCAATATGCAGTTTCTACGAAGCATTTCAAGAACCAGAAACGCTACTCCTACAAGCAAAACTTCGGCGACTACGTCACTTTACTCGGTTATCGCGGTTGCAACTCCCAAACTTACAAGCAAGTCTTTGACGACTCAACTGGCATCATGTACTTCGCTGAGATGCAATCCAATAGGCTAACATGCTGGAATACACAACAACCACTTAGTCCCGATACAGTAGGAGTTGTTTATCAATCGGACGCTTTGGAGTATATTTCGGGACTCCTTATTGACACGCAAGGATACCTCTGGTTCCATTCCAGTCAGGTTCCAATTGACTTTCTCACCGAAACTCCTCTGGATATTTATGATGTCAACTCCCGAACGTTCCGAGTGAAGCTTTCCGATGCAGTTAAAGGCACTGTCTGTGAAACTACCGGTTAGCTACGCAGTAGCTATTCTTGAAAACTCTGTAATATTTTTTTTAATGATTTTTCTTTAAAAAAAAATAAAAGAATAATAAAGGTGATGTGCGGGATGGTATATTTATTACCTACATATATGGTCTTTATTCACTTTTAATCTTTTAAAGATATAATGAAGCGATGTATGATGAGTACTGTCGCATTGACTTCATCGGATCGGAAATTTTGCTGTCCGAAACAGCCCCAAAAATCATAAAGTTTGCGCAGAAAGCTATTAGAACTTAAAGTACTTGTTTTGTAACAAGATTTCAAATTTATTGAATGAAAATAATCGATTGTGTGGGAACTAAGAATATAAGAAAAATAACAAAGAACATTAGGATATTCCCCGGGCTACTAAATTACCTAGAGGTCAACTACCTCTCCCTTACAGATATCCTAAGCACCTATAGTGATTCTAAATTCTCCAACCTATAATATAAACGCGATTCATAGTAACAAACTCATCTTAGTAGGCTTTGGCGGTGAGATATATGAGCCCCTTGACCATTATCTGTTATACGGATGTTATAACAGATGATGGACAGGCTCATACGCACACATATACAATGTAACTCTTTAAGTGCCATGCACCAATAAAGCGATCTCTCTTGTGTCTCTAACCGTGGTCTCATACATGTCAGGCGGCAGCCATTTACCTGAGCAAATTCTTCTTCAATTTTCCTACTCAAACAGCCTGCCTTCTTCCTGCAATTCCACCTACAAAAAATGTCTAAGTTAAATCTCTACCCTCTAGATAGAGCATCAGTATGGATCTACTTGCTCTCAAAATAGCTCACAAAACTTCATAAAATCTACTCAAAAGTTCACAAATCCTTGCGCGTCATCTCTTGCGTCTTGCGTCTCTGTCTCAACTTCATCTTTTTTCTCCGTCTTATCCATACTACAATCCATACTATTATCCATATTATCCAATAGCCCTTTCCATTTTAAATTTAAACTAAACAAAACGGAGAATATCCACTAACGTAAAAGTTTAGATCTGCAACAGTACTAATTAAAACATCTTTTCAATATCCGGTTGTCGTCTTATGCCTTCTTATAAAGCCATCTTATCCATCTTATCCATCTTACCCTAGTTATATTATGAAACATTTATTCTATGAAACCAAAAACAACGGTGAACAGCAGAAATATGACTACCTATCAATTGAAATATCTCGATAACTTTTCCATCAATTTATTGCTTCTTGCTTTCAATATCTTACTGATTATCCCCTTAATATGATGAGAGCTTCTCATAGCCGTTCCACTATGTGGAATTCATCATTCATTCACACCTCCCTCTTATTAATATACATATCAACAACAAAAAAAATGAGACCTTTTTTGTCGTGCTTCACTCTCTTTGGTCTTTCCATCTCTCACGTTCCCGTAATTGTTTCTGAATTGTGCTATTTGTATTCAATTAGATGAGTTGGTTTTCTTGCCCCGGAGCTCATGTTCCTCAAAAGAGATTCCCCGGGCGGATCTGCCTAAAAGTAAGAGTGGCGCATATGACCCTTATCACCTGCCTTTTATCATCCTCACGATACATTAACCATCGCAGGAAAGTGATGATGGAAAGTGTGAGACTCTGAGTTTAGCCAGAAGACGGATTCAAATAGGTGGAGGAAAGTCCACTTTGCGGAAATATTAAATACAAATTTCACTTATTAAACATTCAATTACAAGAACAATAAATTCCTGTTAACCCATTAGTTAACATCATCATAAGCAAGTTGTTCGTTTTTGACGAAATTCTAATTTCGTTTTTTGCTCTGTTTGTTTCGGATCAAATTATTAAAATTTGATGAAATTATTTAAATTCGTAAATTTTCATTAAGAATTCAATTCAAAAGAATTGTTATGTGGGTGTTTACGCCCCCCACTTCTCTGCCATTTTGAAAATTCTTAAAATTTAATTTTTTGAATAACTCTTCTCCCTTATGCATTTAGTTGATAGATCTAAAATTAAAATATTCTACAGGTTGGGAAACAGACAATTCGAAAGATGAGTCTCTTTATGTTCCTAGAAGTATCTTTATCATTTTGTAGCCAAAATGTGAATTAAAATCGATAATTCCTCCAGTTCAAATAGATTTTTCGGTTTATTTCTTAGTTAGGGCAAGTTCTTAAACCATAATTCTCAAAATTAATCCTTTTTACTGCATAATAATATTCCCATTTGATTTGGGAAAACATTTTAAAAATTTCAATTATATATATCAAAGAATTTGAACTTAATGGGTTAGTTGTACGTACTGACAGTGACTTTCTCGAGAATATTTCATTTAAATCACTTAAAAATTTATGTAAGATTTCCTAGTAAATCCCATTTATTAGCCAAAGTTTAATGTATTAACCGCCATTAACCTCTATGGCAATGCGGATGACCGTGAGGTCCATGAGCAATTTTTACTAAAATCCAACTAAATTGTATGCAATTTTGCGTGAAATTTATTAAGCCTAAAAGGTGAAGCTCATGATGTGAGAAATGCGGAAAATATTGGCAAAGCACGAAGTGCATGAACTCTGCAAATACATCGCGAAATGTGCATTTCACGAGAAGAGAAATGCACAATCATTCACCTGATCAACTGATTAACAGCTCGAGTAATTAGTGTCGATTGCCGCGTGATGTCTCAATAGATGCAGATGGAAAAGAAGCTGGATTGCGATGGACTTGTTTCTGCAAATGTTCGTGAATGCCGCGTGTGAATTTCACATGATGAGATGAAGATGAAATTCATTGGCTCATTTTCACACACTCCATTTCAATTGTTAATGTTGCACAAAAAAACGAGCGCGATAGCCAATATTGACTCGTGGCTTTAGCACTTTTACTCTCGACGCGCTGTTGAAGCACCAGACCTCTTTGAACGCAAGGTGAACAGGATAGTAAGTTTCTAGGTCAGTTAAGTTGCTTTTGTGGGTAGTATCTTGGATTATTATTCACTTTTAGGGTCAAATTTTTTCATAAAAAAGGAGTTTTAAAAAATGAATGATAAGCAATCACGCATTTCATTTTAATAAGATAAATTTTCAAATAAAAATAAAATATAAAAGTAAAGAACCTACACAAAATGACGTTATTCAAGTTTAAGGTTAGTTTGAAGTATAAGATAATGCAACCTTAAAAATAAGGCCTAATGATATGCTTAGTTTAAAATTAGCCTAAAGCTCAAGGCCAGTTATAAGCTTTAGTTTAGCTTGAAGCTCAAAACTAGCTTATAGCTTGAAAATAACCTAAAGCTTGGACCTTGATTATGTCTTATTCCTAATTTTAGAAATTATATTTACCCAAAGATTTGAAACGAATTTAATAGTCTAGATCGTTTGGATCTAACTTAACACTTCGATTTTGGACTGTGAAACGGTCGGAACTCTCACTCACTCGCGTTCATTTCCATATCTTCCAACCCGTTCTACTTCATGTTTTTTTTTTAGGTTATGTGAGAGTTGAAGAGTTAATAACCATTTGTGGTTAAAAAATGATGGCCATAAGTGGGTATAAATGGCCATTAGTGGTGAAATTTGTAAAAATAAGAATGTAAAGTTCTGCTAAACTCTTACAGATTACTATATTTCTCACGCAGCCTATCCTGTGTTACAGGTGTCCGGTTACACACTGATCCATTAATAAAAGAATATAGATGACTGTCCACGCAAAATTGGCTTCTTTGTCTCCTATAAGCATTCTTGGCCACTGTTCTCTTTTTATTGACCTTTTTTTCTCCATTTAACCTCCAATCTCGCCCGTTAAAGCGATCAAGGAAGATTTTTGGTAATCTCTGCGACTAGTTGCCGTGCTGATCATGGAGATTGGTCGCGCAAGAAGTCGCCCAAATCAAGGACAGTTAATCGAGTGTGATGAAAGAAGGTGGATCCACTCACGCGTGACAATCACGGATGTGCCGGGGATTTTTCGCGCGCAAAAGAGTCAAACTCTTTGCCGGCGATGACGCTCCCCCTACCATCGCTCAGGTGCTCAGGTGAGCATGTGTGCGACACGCAGCGACCAAAAAGAGGCACAGATTTGAAACTTTGAAGCATTCACGATGTTGATTTTGGATTTAGTTGGCACTCGTTCATCGCCGTGGTAACTTTCGATTTCCGCGAAGAGCGCCTCGAGTGGTTGTTATTATATTTAGGTTTTGCCAGACTTTTTGGGATTTTGTGCCTGGAGGGCCAACAGGAGGCCCTACCTCAGTGACCAGCGCTCGTGAAATTAGTTAAAGTGCCTCTGGAAGTTAGTGTCTTGAATTTAGAGACGGGTTTTTGGCATGTGATTCACGTGAAGGTGAAAAGTAAAAGTTTTTTTTCCCATCTTCGTCTCGCCCATCTTTCTTCGAATCCATAGAGCTAAAGAGACGCGACAAGCATGCAAAATCTTCCTGATCAACAATGCAATTTGAAAGAGAGTTTGAAATGTGATTTAGTGGGCGACAAAATGATTTCACGTCTGAGACGAAGATTATAAAAAGAAGCCTGTTAGCGACTTAACCCATGAGTTTAAAACTCTTCCACATACTGAAAAGTTTTAATTGTTTATTTAATATGTATCTATTTAGAGATAATTTGTTAAAAGAATTTGTAGACTTCCGCTATAGAGATCTTTGAATCCAATAGAAAATCCGTTACAACTTCTTGTTCAAATCTCAGGCGATTTCAAAGTTCTTTTTTGGCAATTAAAAAGGTCTTTGAAAATCTCTGCCTTTCAATAAAGTCTTTTAAACTCATAATAAAAATCAAAAACCATTTAAAACTCTTTTAAGCAAAACATTTTATATTTTAGAGTTTCGCAAAATATTTCTCGAGCCAATCGATCAAGGATTCTCCTTATTAGTTAGTGGCCCCTTGAAATAATACTTTTCATCTCAAAAATTTCAGAAATTCAGGAAACAAAATCCTGTAGAGCAAGAAACTATATTTTGAAAATTCATAAAACAAAAATAATACTAATGGCCACTAATGGGTTAATGAGCCCCCAACTGAGCACCTATGAGCGTTTAGCTGTAATGAGATCATAAAAAAGGTGAATTGCGACAGTTTCAATTGTCGCGGAATTTCATTGATCAAGGATTAATCACCTGTCAACATGAGAATCAAGGTTTCATATCAATTGGCTCGCATTTTCAATCAACCGTCTTCGAGCTTCTCTCGTGCCGGATATTTTGTGGACACTCCAGTGGGGGCAGAAAAAGTTGAATGGCCAGCAAAAAAAGAAGTGTTAAAATATGTTAACAATGAATGGTGGAAATTTTATCGATTAATTTGGCTTATGCCTTCTCAACTCATTGATTTTTCGATTCTTTTTTATCTGGCGGAGCATCTGCACTCAGAGAAATGTGTTTAAAAAAAAACTTTTCATATATTATATAAATATTTCAAAAGTATATATTTTTTTTAATAAAGAGTAATTTTTATATTAGGCCCAAGTTTAGGCTTTCGGGTAGCCTTAAGCTCTAAGCTAGACTTAATTTAGTCTTAATGCTTTAGTCTTGAGCCGCCCAAAATAGACACAGGCTGATTCTCGAGAATAAGATAAGATTGTGGGAGGGAGGCGGTTTTCCTCTTTCGAGACCGACTGCATCCAGGTCACTGTATTGGGCCCATTATGCAAACTCCTAGTGTTTTTCTTGTGTCAATCTTATCTCCCCCTTTTTTTTTAGGGGCAAGGTATATCACTTGATCTTTATCACGAATCGGAACCAATGTTCATTATTTTTCGTGAATCAGA
>CAKKOB020002159.1:2829-14992 GCA_918844115.2 Phlebotomus perniciosus
CTTATGAAAATGACACTATGTTGGTCAGAAAAATGCAGAGGCGGCTCAGGATATGCGATTTCATCGGATTCAATTTTTGCTTTTTTCGAATTCAATTTTCCGCCATACTTTTTATTGAATTCAATAGTCTGTTCGGGAGGTAACAAATGTTTTGTTGATTTGTATAATTGAGTGAAGACAATTTGCTGATTCAACTTAACTTTTGTTAAATCAACAATGCTTTGTTGCCTTTGTTGTATTGTCAAAGTAATGAGAAATTAATTAAGTTGAAAAGACTACAGAAGAGCATCGAATATTTTAGTCAATGATTTGTTAAATTGACAAAAAAAGGTTAAATCAACAATGATTTGGTTGATTTCAATAAAGTTTGGCTTTATTTTTCGTCAAAAAATTACAAAGAAAACTGAATGATTCAACTGAAGTTTAACAAATCTTAAATTTACGAATGTTTTGTTAAATCATAAATTATTTGGTTGAATGTGATGAGAGCGCCATCAACGGCGCTGCTAGGAACTTACTGTCTTTGGGGGAGTTTCATACCTTGAAAAGACTTTTCAAAAACTGCCTACAAAAACAAATATAAGTGTAGATAAACAAAAATTTGAGATAAATTGTTTAAATATTTTCTCCTTAAACTTTCAAGATCTTTACACTTCTGTGTTTGACGGAGCAAATTTGGAGGAGGGCAAGACATACTTCAAAGAGGAGCCGACGCTTCTTTGTCGCCACAGAGAGAGTGTTCAAGGCTCACATGTTATGACAACAGTTGGCACGTACATTTTACAGTGGACTTGCTCACCATCAACGGACAAGGTGGCCCATCTGATGTACCACTTCGAGATACTGAGCTCAGCCAATTACAAGGGATCCATGACGAGTCTCCAATCGGGATTCTCGGCGCTCAGTGTGGCCAGTTCGTGTCAATCTCGATGATCTGATGGCTCGACATCAGCATAGAGACAATGTGATTATGTGGCGAGACAGAATAATAATTGATAACTTAAAAGTATTACGAAAAAAAAGAAATGGTACCTAGAAAAATCTTTATCTCTTCAAAAAAAAATGGACAGAAAAAAATGATGACTAAACAGAAGAATATCAACTTAGATCAATTTTAAATTATTTAAAAAAATCCCAATGTAGATAAAAAATGTTCGAGGATAATCTCTCTCTACATTAGTGGATAGGTGATAGTGATTTGATACGGAGAGATGTACCATCTTAAGACTTGGTCTCTAAATTACATCTGTTGTGCAAAATTGAGGCAATTTTCTATTAGTTTTAACTACTTATATCTCACTTGCCTGAATATTACTGGAATTTTGCTGTAAAATGGGTTTGTGTCTCGGCTAAGTAAAAGATATTGACTAGAAGACTTCGCTATGAATAGACCTCTTTAAACAATGAACTAAAGAGTCTTATTGATAACGAAAAGACAAAACCAATAACATCTTGTAAAGGCCTATTGTTTAGCCGAGACACACACCCATTTTGAATTGGGTTTTCCGTGTATTTTCAGGTTAAAGTTTATATCTCTCAACTTTGTACGTCTTATGGCGAGAAATTTAGTCAATTGAACCGCCTAGCAATCAATGCGTACTGTATACAATGAATCTCTGACAATTAAGAATGAGATTGAGGGACAATTTTTTTTGTGAAAATTCAAGTGATTCGTTCTAATTAGGCTGAAAATAGGAACATTCATTAGGCAGAAAGTGATTCCTGTATTTCCAATTAGTGGTCCTACGTGTTGATCATGATCAAATTATCAGTTACAATAAAGGCAACTTCTCTGATATTTAACAGTTTCTTTTATTCTTGCCATTTTTATCCACTTCTTAGGAAATTAAATAGAATTGGGCAAATATTGCAAAAACTCCAACTTTTCCATCCAACACTGATGCGGTAAACAAGTGTTTACAAGCTTTTCTCTAAAAGAAAAATCACTTGTGCGATTTCTAATCGAATGACTTTTGATCTTGAATTACTCAATGGAGTTAATGAACGGCATTGGACGAACACATGGTGAGTTATTTCGCAAGAGAGAAATAAAGAGTATTTTTCCAACCGTTGGACTTCCCATGCAACATGTGCAACATGTTTCACGCAACCTAATCGCGAATCAATGAAACCATCTTTGCTGCGACACATCTAGATGGCGCTGAGTGAATTTCGTTTTTTTTTGCATTCCCGGAAAGTCATCGCGGCGCATTGCTACCAACTTTTCTCCACGCTTCTGTGCACAACTTCACACAGCGGCCATCTTGCACCCAGGACAAAAGCAGAAAGCAGAAAAGTTGAAGAATTCATTGAAAATAGTGTGTTAAATTCTAATTTCAACCAGAATTGTATGAGTAGAATATGTCTAAATACCTGGTCTACATGTGTACATAGCTATGGCTGCGACGCGAAAGTTGCAAGGTGAGAAAAAAGCCCGTCAATGTTGAGACGACATCGCCAAAGTGGGGTTGCAAAATTCTCTCTTCTCGCTGTTCTCCGCACAGTTTTGCCTGGCATAAAGAGTGATTATCAGACAAATTTTCAGTGCCTCTGTTTACAGTTGCCAAATCACTGTGAAAGTGCTGTTGCAGTGCCATAAATTTCCGCGTCAGAGCGGCGAGAAGGGACGGACAAAATGCGTGATTTGGGGGTTCTTTCTGGGCATTCGCTTAGGATGGAAGGAGAGAAAAAAAAGGTGTTCCGGGGACTTTTTTTTTTCTTCTCTATTTTCTTCTTCCTCTTCATTCTCCTTCATCTCCGGCCGTGAGATCGGATTTTTCAATTTTCGTACCAAAAACCGCCACCAAAGCGAGAAGCATTTATCTGCATAATAAGTCAATTAATTTGCTAATTTGGTTAACCAATCTCTTCTCTCTCTCGACCGACCCTTTGCAGGAGAAATAGACAGATGCTTGAAAAAAGTGACCGAAGGGGTGGAAACGTTCGAGGATATCTGGCAAAAGGTGCACAATGCCACGAACAGTAATCAAAAGGTGAGAAGCATTATTAGGGCCTCTTGGCTTTCTGTTTTGTTAGAGAAATCTTCGCCGGGATGTCTTTATCTAATCTCTGAATCACTTCTTTTTATGGGGTGAATTGCGCAGGAAAAGTATGAAGCTGATCTCAAGAAGGAAATCAAGAAGCTCCAGCGACTACGCGATCAGATTAAATCGTGGATCGCGTCGGCTGAAATCAAGGATAAAAATGCTCTGCTGGACAATCGGCGGCTCATAGAGACCCAGATGGAGAGATTTAAGGTGGTGGAGCGTGAGACAAAGACGAAGGCATACTCGAAGGAGGGTCTGGGAGCTGCTCAGAAATTAGATCCCATACAGAGGGTGAAGGAGGAGACGAGCACATGGCTCACGGCATCAATATCCAACCTGCAGATCCAGATAGATCAGTATGAGAGTGAAATTGAATCCCTACTGGCGGGTAAGAAGAAACGCCTGGATAAGGATAAGCAGGACAGAATGGATGAGCTGCGCGCCAAATTGGATCGCCATAAATTTCACATTACAAAATTGGAGACAATTCTGCGATTGCTGGACAATGATGGTGTTGAGGTGGAGCAGATACGCAAGATTAAGGATGATGTTGAGTACTACATTGAGTCGTCGCAGGATCCTGACTTTGAGGAGAATGAGTACATCTATGATGACATAACGGGACTGGATGAGGTGGAGCTGTCGGGCACGGGGATAGCATCCTCGGCGACGACGGATAGCAACAACAGCAATGATACGGGTGGATCACCCAGTAGCATGACGTCCGGCACGAGTCCGACGCAATCGCCGGCGCTCAACTGTAGCACGGCGACAACTCACAATCACAGCACCGACTCGGCGGTGGAGTTTGCGGAGAAGAGGGCTAAGGAGTCACTGAAGGTGACACCAGTGAAGCCAACGGCGGTGAGAATGAGCAAGATTGACTTGAATTCATCGACACCAACGGGTCCCGTCACGAGTCTCCCGATGTCAGGTATCACCGTGAATTCCACTCCCAGCAACAATGCTATGGTGAATAGCAGCACAACGGTGGGGGTGACGCAGGTGAAGGATGTCCAGCCACCGATTAAGATTGTGTGTTCAACGCCAAGCAAAAATCATCAAATGCCATTGGCGTCGTCATCCCTGGTCTCTGTGTCGTCATCCTCTCAATCAGCAACTGTTCCATCCACAACTTCAATGGCTTTCGCTGTCGTGGCCAAACACAATACATGTAACTATCAAACAGAGTTGGGTTTTCGCCTCGGCTAAACAATAGGCTTTTACGAATAGGTTTTGGGTTTGTGGATATTCCTTAAAACTATTAGATTTTTCTTATCTGCAATACAAAATTGCTTAAAATTCCTATTGGAAACACAAACCGAAAGACTTTAAATGAAAACCTATTGTTTAGCCGAGACAGAAACCCAATTCCATCTGCTTTTGAGCTAAATTCAGACAAGTGAATGGAATATCAATGCTACAACATTTCTCTTGTCTCTTTCAGCACTCGTTGAGAATGGTCCAGTCCATCAGCTGCCATCATATTCCACTGCAACGTCGTCAACGGGTCTGTTAGCGGCGCTAAACAGCCAGCAGCAGTCGCAAGTGACTAATATTCCACAGAATCAAAGTAATTTTTTTGTCTTTTAATTGAATTGTTGTGAAATGGAAATTTAATTTTATCTTTTCCTTTCTTTAGGCATCTCATCGACAGGTAGTGTCGCTCCTCCACAGATCCCGAATAGTAATTTGATACACGCCAATTCAACCATCGCGTCAGCCTCTCCGGAAGGCATCTTTACAAGCATTACTGTGAGCAGCAACAGTAATAGTACACTGACAAATTGCGTCTCGCCCAGCCATTCGGTGGTTAGTAACAGGTGAGTGTTTAAAAATCATAAATTTAATCATTAACATTGCCGAAAATTACGCTCAGTTGCTTTACGCAACAATTTCAATGAGCAAATTTACATGTTTTTGAATAAAAAGGAAGTCAAAAATCCTTGAAAAATTATAGAAAGACACTTAATTATTATTCTTTTTCGTTTTGATATGTTTTTGAAACCTAATTGTTTTATTATTTATGAAGAAAAAAGAGATTTTTTAAACATAGGCAAGCAAAAGAGCAAACTTTAGACAACCTTCAATAAATTTGTGTATCAAATTTGGAACAAATACGCTTGAGGATTAATCTTTTCGCTTTAATTGCATGTTTTTTGGGTATTTAAAGCAATTTTATAACATTAAAACACTTTATTAACTTCACACACAAAAAGAACAGATTCTCCAGGAAAATTTTAGAGCTGTTCTGTCCAATTTTTTTCCTGAAAAAAAAAAATAATAATGATTTCTCAAGATTTAGTGCTTTGGAAAATGTTTTGTAAATCTATACAAATTACTTATTTTTTTCTGGGATTTTTAAAAGAGATCGAGTAGAATTTTCAGCAAGTTCTTCGTTCAATACCTCGTGGTCCTGAAAGTGATCAGGATGTATGGTTATGTTTAAAAAGTACAAATGTTTGAGAATATTCTGGAAGAACAATCCATGAAACGATTTATATGTTGAGCATAGCAGAGCATAGCCGGTAGAATATTATCAAAATTTGTAATCAAAAAACCTCTAACAAATTTAATGGACATCAAATTGATCAGAAAATGAAAAATCGCTTTTAATTTTTCCATAAAGGAAAGAATTTGTATTAAACATTTCTCTTAATTAATCAACCTCAAGTTTTGACGTAGTAAAACTACCCAAATGATTTTAGTTTTACCAAGGCTATAAAGTTAAATTTAATAGCTCTTGTTAGTGTCATATTTTTACCAAAGAAAGAGTTCATTTGATGACTTTTCGCATCCACACACTTGTCCAAAATTAGCTCTGTTTTTTCAACAAAGCATAAAGTGAAATGAGTAGAATGAGTAAAATTTCATTCATAAAAAGAAACCTACAAATAATGCTACTTTGTACAGAAAATACACCACTTGCTGAGATAATGACAAAAGTATTGGTCAAATAAGTGCTGAGATCTTGTAAATTATTAATTTTTTTGCTTATCTGTTATCACAATATTAATTTCGTCTAATACATAATTGATAGCACTTGAGGGGTAAAATCAAATAGATAAGGAGAGACAAGACAGATAAGAGACCTTTATGGGGGGAGAGAATTAAAAATAAATCTCTAATATAATGATGATATTTTCAGAGCATCGCCTGGATTGCTTTCGCCACAGCAGCAAATGGTCAATGGGCCAAGTATGAATCTGAAGAATGTTCCCGTCTCGTCCAATTCTCTGGCAGCTTCGGTGGCGGCTGTTGCCGCTGTTGCCGATTCGATGTCAACACTGAAGACGATGGCACAGGAGGCGATCTCCCGGGCGGGCCTGTCCACGGTGTCACAGTCTTCGGTGTCCGTGACGGGGAACTTGTCGTCAGGTGGGAGTTCCATAGCGCCAACCGTGACAACATCCGCAGTTGGCCAATCGGCTGTTACATCAACAATTCTGCCGCAGCAACAACAAATGTACGTTGACTCGATGACGGCGGCGGCTACAAATGGACCCAACACGAATGCCACAAATGTCGTGGCAAGTAGTATTAAAAATTCGGGGACTAATGAGGCGCACATACCGCCACTGCTCGGTGTTGCTCCGCTGGGACCGTCACCATTGCAGAAAGAGCATCAATTGCAGGTGAGCCAAAATACCTATACTTTTTTGTTGGGAGGTTTACGTGTGAAAAGTTGGAGAAAAGAATTCTTCTTTTATTTTGCTATATGTGTGTGTGTGTATTGAATAATTTTGCATGCACTTACTGGAAAAATGAGAGAGAGAGAGAGAGAGAGCGCGAGAGAAAAAGGCGTGAAATTCAATTACTATCGTGTTTACAAGTAATGCACATTTCATGTATGATTATTATGTTATTCATTGTGCTGTAAAATTACTAGATATCACTTCTAAATTTTTCAAATTGATGGATTAGCGTGAAAATGGCGTTTGTTTTTAATTATTTTTCAAAGAAGGATTTGTTGTTTGATTTCAAAATGTGAAGAGATCTTTTGATTAGTAGAAAATTAAATTTTGATTAGCAAAGAAATTAAAATGATTAGCCGTAAAGAGCAAATTTGTTTGCGGAATAATAATTTTGATTAGTTAGAAAAAGTGTAAAAGATCAGCATGAAATAGAAAATAGTATTTCTATTTTTGGTATTTTTTAATGAATAACAAATCCTCTCCGTAGCAAGTTAAATACTGCTAGAACAAGTTAAATATTTTGCGTTAACAAATATTGAGAAAAGAAACACGTAGGGGATACTGGGCTATTTTAACAGGAGACTGTTTTATAAAAAGGGATTATCTCGTTTGACTTATGGCGCTGTCAGACGTCAACAGTTCAGTCAACAATTCCTTACAGTTGAAAGCTATTTAATGGCATTTTCCAGTGGAAAATCATCAAATTTCCACTCAAATCCTGTCTGTTCTGCATTATTAAAGAATCTATAAAAGGAATTTTCCGGAAAAACTCAATATTAGTGCAGAAAATGTCGTTCAACCGAATCAGAGGCGATTAATCACTTATTTTAAGTACTTAAATTTCTGTTGAACGGCATTTTCTGCACTAATATTGAGTTTTTTCGGAAAATTCCTTCTACAGATTCTTCAGAAATGAAAAACAGACAAGATTTGAGTGAAAATTTTATGATTTTCCACTGGAAAATGCCATTAAATAGCTTTTAAACAGTAAGAAATTGTTGACTGAACTGTTGACATCTGACAGCTCCATAGATGGAAAATTTAGCAAACTTTTTTTTTATTAAAAGTAGGCATAAAGATCTTTGTTCAATGAAAATTTATCATTTTTATCAGTCTAGGTTATGCTTTTAGTATAAATTCTAGAAGCATTTTTTTAAAAATAAAATGAACTCTATAATTATTTTAAAATATTGTCATTTCTATAAAAGTGTTACGAATAAACTCATTGATGTTCAAAGTTCAAACCATCCAGTAAGTGTAATCATTTGGCTCAAAAAGCTAACTGTTAAAATAGTCCCGAAAACTGATCAAATAGCCCCAGCTCGTAATTTTCCTCTAGGAAAAGTAGGGAATTTTCAACTTCTGAACGACACGTTTTCAAATAGCTAAGACCCAAGTAAAACTAGTGGCATATAAAGAATTTTTGCCTGGGCTATCACTTTTTTCACACGTTGAACTCAAAGTATAATTTTTCATATTGCTATGGGCCCCGGTCTTCCCTACTGATTCTAAGGAATTTTTGCTAATTTTTACATAATGCCTTGTAATTCAATATTTAGACAAAACAAAATCTGCCTTAGTTCGTAAGTTTTCAATTGTTTTCTAACCTCATTCTCAAACGTTGAGAAATTTACCATAAAAATTCAAATTTCAGTAGCAAATTTTTGATTTCTCCCCGATTTCTTCCCAGACTTTAATTTCTAACTGTTTCAAATTAAAGATTTAATGAGCCATAAACCTTCATTAGAGCGCTTGAGAAATAAACGAAAATTGTTGTTTTTTTTACATTTTTGCCTAGTTACTCTTAGTTATCGAAGGACCAAATTGGCAGAGCTTATGAAATCTTATAAAAGTATCAAATCTTAAATTTATAGCAATAATCTCACCTTCCGTGCTTGGAATTGCTTAATTTTGGGTGTTCAGTGAAAATGATAAGCAATCAATTAACAAAAAGACAAATTTTTTTGATCAGATAGATTCCTTAATTGACATTTAATAGTCAGTTGCTTGTAAAATATTCTGATTACGGGTAATACAAGTATTATAATTACTCTTTCCTTTCAGTTCCAAATGATGGAGGCTGCCTTCTATCATTTGCCAACACCGAGTGATTCTGAAAGATTGAGAACCTACCAGCAGAGGCAACCAATTCAGACACCTCTTCACTATCCTCAGGTGAGATTTTTTCTATTCAATTAATTGCAAATGCCTTTTTGGAGTATATTTATAAGAAAATGATTTATTTATTGCAGAATCAACTTCCTCATTCTGACACTGTTGAGTTTTTCCAACGACTATCACCGGAGACGTTGTTCTTTGTCTTCTACTATATGGAAGGGACAAAGGCTCAATATTTGGCTGCCAAGGCTCTCAAGAAGCAGAGTTGGCGCTTCCATACAAAGTACATGATGTGGTTTCAGCGTCATGAAGAGCCCAAAATTATTAATGAAGAATATGAACAGGTGAGTTGACGCCAGAGACTAAAATTTAAATAAAAAAGAGTTTAAAAATCTGGAAATTTTCATTCTCAGATAAATAATTTGAAGGTGAATTTATTAATGTTTCTTTCTTTTGTTAAAAACAAATTTCTTTGAACAAAAAAAGGGCACGTACATCTATTTCGACTATGAGAAATGGGGGCAACGAAAGAAGGAGGGATTCACGTTTGAATACAAGTACTTAGAAGACAGGGACCTGAATTGATCTATAGTAAAGATTTATGATTTCACCGAAACGGCTCATTTAATTGGACAAGTCTCCAAGTGAACATCTGCCAACAGCAAAATGCAAAAAAAACAGGATGAAAATAAAACAATTAGATGGAATTCAGGATAACCAATCCCCCAAAAACACATGAGGAGATCAAAGTACGACGATGGATGAAGTGAAGAAATGAGAAAGAGAGAGAGAGAGAAAAAAGTGAAATTCCGATACGAATGGGACAACATGAGAAGGTAAATATTGATGAACAAGATGGGACAGTTATTGTGAGAAATAATTGCTAAACAGATTTATAATAAGAGAAATTGGAAATAATTGTTGAATCAATTGTTTAGTAAACAAAAAAAAGAGAGAGGGAGAGAGAAATCATGAATGGGAAGTTTGATAAGACACTTAAAGGGCGACAATTCAACTCTTGATCAGTGATAGAAACAGAAACATTTTTTATACCGATTAAAATAAAAATATTAAAGAATGAAAAAAAAATAGGCTTACATCCCAATTATTGTGACAAGAATCATTGAAGGCGAAGGAAAGCGCATGAAATTGCGTGTTTTTTGAATTTTCACTAAAGAAAGGAGAAAAATTGTCCTGCCAGAAAGTAAAAGAAAGAAAAGAACGTGAAAATCAGACGGAAATCCACAAACACTGTCAATAAAAAATGTGCGTTTACATTTTTTCCCGGACAAACTCAGAAAAAGAAATTTAAATGCCCAGAAAGGTGGAAGAAAAAGAGGGAAATAAAGGGAAGAATATTCCCTGATAAGGAAATTTTTTAAAAATCGTCTAATAAAACTATGATATTCAATTTTAAACGTGCATCAGTAGAGGAGTTGAAAGCAAAAATTAAAATCAGTGCTATATTGAGTGAAAATACAAAAAAAAATGTATTTATTAAACAATCCAGCAAAAAAGGTATAAATAAAATAGATAAAAAATGAAAAGAAAATGTTCTGTGAACCAGGAGACGAAATAATACACAAAAAAGAAAAGAAGAAAAAGAGAAGATAAACAAATAAAAAAAGCAAAAAGGTAATATGTAATAAAAGTGCATTTAAATGAAACAGTTGATAAGGAGTTAATTTGTAAAATGATAATGAAAAAGAATCTGAAATTTTAGAATTTGATTCCGTCTCTTGTTAAAATTCATTTTATTGCATGCATAAAAGAGTAGAATATCACACAATCGCGCTTTTTCAATTAAAAGAAGAAAAAAAACACAAATTCCCTTCCTCAATTCGTCTCTGAAAAAATATACCTACCTATAAGAAAAAGAAAAAATATAAGATTTTTAAAGAAAAAAGTAGTGAAAAATAGCCGATGGAGAAAATATATACAAAGTTTCCTTCATTAGACACGTTTGTTTGAAAAATTTCTCTCCTCAAAATACCCTCTGCCCTTTCCCCCCGCCCCCCCCCCTCGATCCCTATTTGTCATCGAAGTAGTGTAAAGAAAATTTTCAAGAATATAAACAAAGCAAAAAAAAACTTTTACATTAAAGATGAGCGTGAAATTAGAAGCGACGAGAGAGAGAGAGAGCATTTTCATGTGAGCAAAGAGAGAGAGATCATGGAAAATGCATTCGATTACTTTTCCAGCATGAATTGACACACACACACAAGATGAGAAGAAGAAAATATGTAATTTGATGAAATTACCTAATGTTAAACTGATCTAATTGATAAGATGATAGCGAACAGCAAACGAGCGCATTTTTATAATGCAAGAGAAAACAAAAAAGAAAATAAAATACAACACTAATGTAAAGAAAAAATTAAAATTTAGTCTTTCTCTGATTTCCTTGTTGGTCAACGAATTTGCGGGGAAAGATTGTCTAAATGGGAGGAAGATAACGCATCAAGGAGAGCTCAATGGATGGCGATTGATTAAAGGTATTTTTCTTAAATTGATTTGACTGATCCTCCCGATCCTCCAAGAAGAGCAATTGGAAATCAGGAGATAAACAGATCATATTTTATTGGCACTGTCATCGACAGATTGGCTCTTCGATTGGCAGATCGGCAAAATGAAAATTGTTACAGAAAATTTTAACGACATTGAAAATTTAGACTAAAATCGAGAGTAAAAGAATCCTGGCTTTTTCCTAAATTCAACTCATATTGTTCCTTAGAATCATATTTTCAAGGAAAATCTATTGGAAAACCAGAGGCCCAAGAAAAGTTTCACGAAACCCGTGAAACCCAAGAAAAGCTTCGAGAATCTCGAGAAACCTATGACAAGTTTTGCGAAACTCGAAAAACTCAAGGAATTCTTCGAGAATTCCGAGAAACCAAGGAAAAACGAGTGGCAATCCTAGATTGCGAACGTGGAATTCTTACAGATTATGCCAAGAAAATTGATCAGTTTTTATTACGTCTTTAAATTTTCAAAAATTTCTTGTTGACTTTAGCGCCACTAGCGGTGGTCGGATGAACTTTCTATGTTCCGAAGAGTTTTAGCATTTTTCGAGACCTTTCCAAAAAGCACCTTATGATCAAGATCGGACCCATAGAACGGGAGATATAACCAATATAAAATTCAATATTCAAACCGGTTTATCTCAGCTTCAGGAATCTTTAGAGACTTGAGTAATATATCGTTGGAAAGGTCTCGGCCTAGGCTACAACATACTAAAATTTCAAGAAAATTGATCAGTTTTTTTCGGAGATATCATAAAAATAGTATTTCAAATAGTCGACT
>CAKKOB020002160.1:4694-14967 GCA_918844115.2 Phlebotomus perniciosus
TTGTTTCACGCAATATTTGCCACCAAACCAGCGTAAAATGAGGTTAGATTAGACGTCAAATGCTACTGCTAATTCCCTTTCACGCGCTTCGAAAGTTTTTGGAACAAATGGGACAGATTTAATCCAATCCAATTCCATTAAGCAATCTAATCAGGCGATGTAAATGGCCATAACCTTGAAATCGATTACCAACTCGAAATTTTATTCAATCATTCAACAATTTTCAATCCAAAACTGCCGTAAATATTGCCAAAAAACGTTTCAACTCTTCAAAACTGATTAAACCGTTCGGAGAACGTTTCAGCTCTCTGAAAACGTTTTTATATTACAGAGAACTAAAGGAAAATGCAAAAAAACCTGACATAACCTTAAATATATTTAAGATTCTTTTGATGGTAAACTGAAGGTTAAAAAGCTTGAAGAATTCAACTACTAAGTTCAAAGAGCATCCACTGTGATTTAGAACAATCTGAGGCTTAAAAACCAATTCCTTTACCTAAACAAAAATTGAAAAATATATGTGTCTAAGTAGCCCCTGCTTCCCCTAATTTTGGAATTCAGCCCCAAAAATACTACAATAATATGAAAATCCAACAAAACATTTCCTCTTACCTTATTAACCATTAGATTGACAACTGGTCTCATCATCCTGGCTGATCCGATGAACAGAAACACTCCCGGGAAGATTCCTCCACTCTTCCTGGGCACACAGACAATCTCCAGAGTGTTGGGAATCACATCTCCCGCCACTTTCATCAATCTCAACTTATCCACAACTCTCGCCACCTGATCCTCCGACACATGTCCCAGCAATCTGCCCTCCAGCACAACATCCACCATCTTCTTGGCGTCTCCCACGAGATCATCCACTCCCACCAGGCCCAACTTCTGCAATTCCTCTTCGACATTCTGGATCTCCTGCGGCTTCGCCGCTCTCGAAACCGTGCAGCCGATCGTGAGGTGATTCAGGAGGCCACAAGGGGATCCATCTGGTGTGTGAACGGGACAAATGAAGCCCCAGGCGTCCGGTAGGAGCTTCCTCACCTCCGTCGTGCGCATCTCCGTGAAGAAGGCGCCTCGATGGACTGCCCGGAAGTGCGACATGTAGCGCATCCTATTGATATTCTCCGCCATGATCACCAATCCAGTTGTCTGCTGGAGTCCCAGATTCCCTGAACTGTTGACAGTCCCAGTGGCCAGGAAGTTCTCAAACTGCCTCGTGAAAGTTCCGCAATACTTCATCGCAGTCATCATTTCTGACTGCGTGAGATTAAATCCCGGCGTGCTGGAGGCTCTCTTGAGGATGTTAAATCTCAAGGATATCAGATAGGATTTCAGGCGATCCTTCACCAATTTCTGGATCAGATGCCCACCCAGGAGGATCTCATGCATCATCGTGCTGTCCGCTCCTTCGGCAATCACTCTATCCTGAGCCGCTTGGAAGAGTTTCTTGATCATCAGACAGATCATGTGGAATTTATCCTTGTTCTCAGTCAAATGGATGAGCACTGTGTTCTGCATGAGACTCTCTCCCACCTGCCGGTCCGTCTCCCACTCCATAGCGTACACGCGCTTCCGGAAGACACGTCCCAGGAACTCCAAACACTCCTCATGCGTATGCAGACCCTCATCGTGAAGCTCCCTGAGCATCGTCTGGACGCAGCCGCAATAGTAGAGATCCTCCTCGAATCCTCGGATGCAATTCTGATAGATATAGAGATCAGTCACCGGCATGAGAGCCTTGAGGACCATCATGACGGGCAAGTAGGACATATTCTTCCCATTAGACAGCATCAGCTTCGCCGTTCCGTTGTTCAGGAAGTGCAGAACATTGTTGGTGGACGTGTGATCTGTCATCTCCGATCGGATAATCACTCCTACATCGCTGAACATCTTCCCACGATCCTTCCACGTCCCTCTCTTCAGCGCGATTGGGTAGTTTTTCCTCGTTTGCAGCAACATCCTGATCAGCTTCTCATTTCCCTTCACCACGAAATATCCTCCCCACTCATCCTCGTGCTCGCCCACCCTCACCAGCTGCTGTGGTGTCATCCTGGACAGATTGCAGAGGTTGGATTTCAACATGATGGGCATTTCTCCCACATCCTTGTCAATTGAGGGCTTCGGGATGCCATTCAGTGACCAGGAGAGACGCAGATTCACCTGTCCTCGATAAGTTGAATTCCTCTGACGACACTCCATCGGATACACCCTCCTCGAGCGGACATCCGTGACATTTTGAGGAACTGTTGGATTGGAAATGTCGCATCTATCTATCCTCAGGCTCACCCTATCCTTGCTGGGCAGCTCAAATTCCACCGGCTGGAGATTACTCACACACTCCTTGATACCATCCTCCACCATGTAGTTGAAAGACTCCACGTGGGGAGCCCCCAGGATCTTCAGAATCTATCCGGGAGAAACATAACCTCAAATAAAATTGCAGGAGGAGGATTTGCTGGCTTACCTCATTCTGTTTCTCCTTGATTTTCGTGAAAGAATCCCGGGAGTTGGTCAGCCTTGGCTTTGTGTTCACTTTTGGGGCGCTAGCCATAGTATTTCAATAGAATTTCCACGGAAAACCAGCGGAAAACACAGACGCATGGAAAGACACCGAATTCACCTCAACGACTAATTATATTCACCACCGATCAGCTGGCATGGCAGTTTTCACCACAAATGGGAATCGCTTTGTTTTGATTAGAGTTTTTGCTGGAAAATTCAATGAAAAATCAGTAAAATATCTGTAAAAACATCATAAATCAATCAAATAAGCAGTATTAAAGTATTTCCATGTGAAAAGAAAACGCGTCAAGTATAAATTTCCCAGGAAACAATCTAAAAACAAAATCCGCGAAAAGTGTTTTCGTGCCTGCGATTTTCTTTCCAATTTATCAGCAAATTGAGCCGGAGTCCCCCCAAAGAGCAGTTAAACAAACAATTTCAGACACTGCGCATCTGCGCAGCTGATTGACACACACACACATGCAGCCGGAGGGGCCAAAATCCCGTGAACATGTTTGCGAACACAATTGGACCGATTCACGGATCGCGACAAGTCGTGTTGGATGCTCGTGAGGAGGTTTTTCGTGGCGCAAAAGAGGTTTTGTGTGGGCGACTGGAGGGTGTTTGTGGTGATTTTCAGCCCAACATGGACAGATACCGTCTGATGGAGTCTCACGTGAAGATCACAGAGCAACTCATCAAGCTGGTGAAGCCCCATCCGGAGTTGTATGACACAAAATCCCATCTCTACAACGACAGAGCTCACATTGATGGACTCTGGGTGTCAATTTCCGCCGTCATGCAAATGTCCAGTGAGTTTGGAGTGAGTCCAGGAAATCCGAGTCGATTAATGCCATTCTTTGTTTCACTTTTTCCAGCTACAGAAGTCCGGACCAAGTGGAACTCCTTGAGGAGTCAATTCATGCGAGCTCTAAAGCACGAGAAAATGCCCTTTGGCGCTTCCGGACGTCGCCGGAAGAAGTGGTATATGATGGATTCTCTCAACTTCCTCCGCGGCGTTCTAACTCTGCCCGATAACGATGACATCACCATCACTGCGAAGCCCGAAGGATGTCCAGTTAAGGGATTACCCTCCTACCCAGAGATTCCACTCGTGGTGATGAAGCAGGAGTCCCACAGTGGTGACAGTGAAGGGGAAGTGGAAGAAATTGCTCCGCCTGAGAAGAAAACTCGCGTTGCGGGTGACAGGGATTCCCCAGTTGGGAGATTTGATGAGAAATCCTTCCCGGAGGACTCTTTCGCCTCCACGTGTTTGTTCGATGAGCCTCCTGGACCATCTGGTGGGCGTCCTCAGGCGGGAAACTACGATCAACTGTTTTTCCAGAGTCTCGATGAGGACATCAAGAAGTTGGCTCCACATCGACGTCGGCGTCTCAAGGAGATCTTCCTGCAGACATTGAATAATCTGTTGGATCAGCAGGAGATGGAACATGAGAGGAATTCCGTGGCCAGAGTTTGTCAGAGAGCACAAAATTGAATCTTTTTTCTGTCGCCTATGTGTTGTGTTAGGCTTCCCCCAAAGCCCCGTCGTTTGTGATTACAAGAATTATTGCATTGGAAGCAGTGGAATCCCTGCTGGATGGCTGGAAGATGTTGGATTATGTCCAGAAAGGATTTACTATAATGTCCATAATGTCATTAAATGTCTTGTCTTTAGAATTCTGTGCGTTTCATGCGGCCAGATCATCTCTCCACCTCACCACAATATCTTCCCCCTGCTCCCCTTTTGGCACCTCCTCACTTTCCATTTTGCGAGAAGATTTCACTGTTAAAATTCCGATAATTAAGCCTTTTCTTGATCGAGTATCAAACAAAACACGAAGCGCGTCAAAAATGGCGTCTTGTCCCAATTGTCCCAAAAACAAAGGCGTGTTCGTGTTCACTGTTCAGAATTCAGTTTTTATTTCAATGCAAATCTTCATGGCAGAATATATTCATCTTCATTGTCGGATAAAGCCAATAGTTTCTGGTGAAATTCGATCATATGAGCCTGAAGCAGATCCCCTTCCTGGAACTTCTCATTGCAATAAAGGCAATTCACGATTTGCTTGTTGAGCCTCTCCGGCTGTTCATCTGGGATCTCTTCCTGATCTTCTGTTCCGTTTGCGTCTGACATGTTCTCCTTATCTTCCTCGCCTTCCTCGTGGATCTGAAGATGAGCTAAGAAGGCTGCCCGCATCTTGCAAGAAAACCCACAAATTGAGCAGCAAACATGTAGATGGCGCTTCAGGGCCATCTCAGTTTTGAATTCCTTGGAGCAGTTGAAATTGAGACACTGGAATGGCTTTGCCTGCTCCTCCTCGTCATGAACGGACATGTGAGCTAATTGGCTTTGCTTTCTCCTGAAAGTTTTCCCACATTGAGGACAAGGGATTGAAACCTTCCTGGTCTTCCTCTTTTCAATGCAACCCATGGCTTGGCTGAGGATAAAAGTGACTGATTATAGAATAATTTATCGAATTTTAGGAACTTCCTCTCATTACATCCTACGGCATCTCTTCTCATGGAGTCTCCGTTCGGCGGCAGTCTTGAAATCAAATTCACATAATTTACAGCGAAAGACTGTTTTTTGGGGTTTGGGAAATTCCTTTTCCTGAGGAGCGCTAGGTTTTGGTTTTGCTCGAGGTCTGTGCCTTATAATTTGAGGCAGCTCATTTTCGGTAACCCCGATAGGATCTCTGAGTGAAGGGAGTGAAGCAAGGAAAAAGTCAATTTATCCAAAAATGGTCAAACCGGGGAATTGGGTATTTTCGTATTTTATAAACTCACTCATTTTGATCGGTCGGCTCCTCAATGATCTCTTTTACAAAGAAATACTGCACATTTCGGCCTCGAGGCTCCATTTTCAAAGGATTTTCTCAGATTTTCTCAGAACAAAACCGCTTTTTTCACGATTGGGAGGGATTTTTTTCAGAGGAAGTTTTGTTTCGCATCAAGCATGAAGTTTGCTACATTTGATGTTATTTTTTAAACCTTTCCGGAAACGGAAAAAATCAACGAATCTGACTCAAAACTAGCCTATTCAGTCGAAAGTGGGTTTGTTCTTTTTCTCCTTTTCCGCAAATTTCAATTTATACAAATAATATAATTAAGGAGTCGAAATTGTCAAACGTAAAAAATGAACTATTCCGTTTCATAAATAAACTTGTCTAAAACATATTGAATCTATAAACATGTCTATTTCACAGCGGAGACACAAACCATCTTTCTATTGAGTTTCGTCCAACTTCAGATCATTATTGGGAAAATACTAGTCAAAAAAGGCCTATTGATTCGTCTAAAAAGGTCTAATTATAGCAGAGACACAAACCCAAACGTAATATACATTTGGGCCTGATTTTAGCCGAGACAAAATCCAATTTCAGTCAATTTTTGTGGAAAATTTAAAGATTCTGTGTCAAAATCAATTCATTTCCTTTTTATTAATTAAAATTTGTTTATCAATAATCATGGAAGGATAAATTCATCTTCTGTCTTCACGATAGGATGATTTGATGATTCAACACAAAATTCACTGTGAAAATTCGCGATGTGCTCCTGCAATTCTTCCTTCTCCTGGAATTGTTCTAAGCAGAAGAGACATTCTTCAATGTTTGAAGGCATTTCCATCTCTTCACTCTCCTCCTCCTCCATCTCCTCCATCTTGATGGTCATCTGGCTGTTGGATGTGGATGGCGTGGTGGCAGATCCCACGACGATATCATGACTTCGAAGGTGATTAAAGAAGGAATTGGCGTCTGTGCAAAAATGCTGACAAATTGGACATGTGAGCTTCCCATTGCAGTAGTTTTTCGTGTGACTCTTCAGGAAGGACTCCGTCTTGAATTTCTTAGGACAACTCAGACACTGATAGAGCTTCGCTCGAGGAGGTTCTCGATGTCTAACCATGTGCTTCGTCAGAGTTTCCTCCTTCACGAAAATCTTATTGCATTGATCACAGGAGAAGAGTTTCTTCTTGGGACGTTCCACCCTCCCTTGGAACTTTGCTGGATCGGCTGGTTCACTGCAAGCTTGATTTTCCGATTGATTGCTGGTAAATTGAGGAAAACTTTTCGCTTCGACATTTTTATGAGCATTGAGAATGTGTTCAAAAACATCTTCCTTCTCCGTGAAGAACTCTTTACAACTTCCACATTGAAATTCCTTCTTGATGGGATGAAAGAAGACTTTAGGTTTTTTGGTTTCAGGTTCTGCAAGAGAAATTTTAGTATTAAAGTCCAATTTGATGAAGATTAGGTTTGAGTCTCGGCTATAAATGAGCCTTTATAGACGAGTAAATAGGCTTTTCCTAAGAATTGATGAGTTTTTTACTGCACAGAGTGTTAATTTGTCCGGAAATGGTAAAAATAAATCCCTGCTTATCAAACAACTCGCCTACAAGGCCTATTCATAGCAGAGACCCAAACCCAACATAATTCTGAACAATTTCCTTACCTTTTCTGCTCTCAAAGATCTTCTTTATCGGATTTGGCTTCTTCTCCTTCTTGATTTTCACGGGTTTCTCCGGTTTCACCGGCTCCTCAGGTTTCTCAGGATCCTCCAGTTTCTCAGTTTTAATGTTCACTTTAATTTTTCTCTTCCTCTTGTGAGTCTGAACATGAATATCCTTTGCTGCTCTATTGGGCAACTGAATCCCACAGTAATTGCATTCATGAGATGTTCTCATGTGATTCTTCATGCTCTCCCTCTTCTTGAAGATCTTGGAGCAGAGGGCGCAGGTAAATTCTTGAGCATTTATATGGATGTTGGCCATGTGATTCTTCAGAATGTAGTAATTCGTGTAGACTTTGCTGCAAACCGGACATCTCTGGGGTATATATCGGTTGACGGTGTCCAATTCATAGGAGGTCTCCTCTTTGATCCTCCGTAGCAACATTGGATCCTTCACGTCTTGGGAATCATCATCAGATTCTCTAAAATCATTGATTAATTGATTTAATGACAAAAAATTGATTACGAGAAAACAAACTTACTCTTTCCATCCTCTCCACTCTTCTTCGGGACTGGAAGATCTCTCGCTGCCCTCGCAGCAGCAATCTTCCTTCACTGAAACATCCTTGGACGCATTATCACTAGTTTGAGTTTCCATTTTTTGGGGGAAAACTCACAAAACACGATTTTTGGTGATAATTTGCTTGCAAAGAGGAAGATTCCGAAGGTTTTGTTTACAATTTTGACGCAGTCAGTAATGATTGGCGTGAAGCTAGCTGAGAACGCGTTGGATTCAAAAATACCGTTAACTTTTAGTACACTGTTAGAGAGTTGATTATGTACTAAAAATGTTTTTGGAAAGTCTTGTGGACTTATCTAGCCCTAAAATGGACTTAAAAAGTTGCTGGGAAAGTAAAAAAATCACTTAATATACTAAAGAAATGATTAATTTTGAAAAAAATACGTGAAGAAATTCCTTTTTGCCGGGAATCGAACCCGCACTCATTATATTAGTCAGTGATTTTACTTATAACAGCTCAAGAAGTATGAGTATGTATACGAAGAGAGTGAGTTCGATTCCCAGTAGGTAAAGATTTTTTTTTTCATCATAAATTGAAAAATAAATAGTTTTTCTCGTTTTTCTCTCGAAAATCTACTAAAACTGAAACTATTAGTAGTATTTTAGATACTTTGTATTTTTCAAATTTTTTTCTTTATCTATTTTTGGATATTTTTTTATCAGTACATACATATGTCAGTGTTTCTGCCAATGAGCGATGTCAGTTTTTCTCGTGGCAGAACCAAACATTGCAGATTATTCCTGGAAAACAAATCAAATCAAGCCAAGAAGAACTCATTCCACCAGAGGAAGAGTTCTCTGTCCAGGAAATCCGACAACCAGATAGACTGGATTAGGTCAGTAAACCCAGTTAACAAGATTTAAATCTTCAAATTAGCCCTAAAAACTCCTTCCTGCAGAAACTTAACAGAATTCCAAGGACATCACCATGAGCCTTCAGGCGAAGAGGTCGAGGATGCTTCTCTCCGCTCCCACTTTTGATCTCACAGACAACATCCGGAGGACCCGGAACAACACCTTCCGGTGCCCCCACTGCGAAGTGACATTTCTTCAGCGACATCGCCTCGAGGAGCACATAATTGAGCGCCACTCGGGGCCCCAGAGTAAACCCTTCAAGTGCGCCCTGTGTGGCCGGAAGTTCCTCGAGAAGATCGGAATTGAGTCCCACATTGTGAACTTTCACAAGAAGTAATGCCCAAAGAGGAGAAGATCCGAAGACCAGGAATTGATTTTCTTCTCAATTTTTAGGAAATCTCATTCTTGCTCTTTCTGCGAGAAGGGCTTCTGGAATTACGAGAAATTCCAGCGACACATCAAGTCTCACCAGACACCCTTCAAGTGTCCCGCCTGTCCCAAGACTTTTCAGTACAAATCCGCCCTGGATCAGCACATCACCCACTGCCAGGCGGACAATCCCATCTGCCGGAAGTGCTCGATGGCGTTCCATGACGCCTCTCAGCTCCTCGAGCACATGCGTCGACGTCACGCCGAGGCGCCGGAGAGTTCAAGGAAAAAGAAATTCCCGCTCAGCTGTCCGCACTGCAAGGCGGGCTTTGAGCGACAGGAGGACCTGAAGGAGCACATCGAGAAGAGCCACAAGGAGTTTTCGGGCAGCACTTCCAATTCTTCATACATGAATTCATTTCAGTCATTTCTCTCGGAGAGAGTTTGCCGGACTTTGGAGCCCGTGCCGGAGGAGAGTCAGAGGAAAGTCCACAAGAAGAAATAAAGAGAGAGAGAGAGAGAAGAAAGTGAGAGAGCTTCAAAAATATATTGATTGAATTTATATTATCGGTACTGAAATAAAATGATAAGAATTGTAAAAGTTAAAGACGAGTTTTTTGGGTTATTCGAAGACTCCGAAGATTCAAAGCAAGGGGAAGATAATCAATTGGAAATGGTGGACATGATATGGAGGAAGTGCGTGAGAAATTCCATAATTTTACGTTGCTATAAAAATCAGCCCAGTTTGCTATAAAACGACTGTTTTTTATTCTTGAAACTCGACTCACATTTTCAATAAGAAGATATATTGCTTCAACGCATAACATCTATAAAATAAAAAACGCTTGCTTTAAAAATCTATAAAATTGTTTTGACTTTTGCTATAAAATATGAAGAAGAGTGCCATTTTTGTGTCGGGGCAATAAAATTGTGTGAGTGAATGAGATAGAAAACGACGAAAAAGTGATTTTCACCCAATAACGTTTTCTTGTTTTACCATAAAAATATGACAAATTATTTACAGAAGAGCCTTGATCGCCTTGTTCTATCAATTAGGCAGTTATTTATACAAAAATTCCCAAATTTATACGCGAAATATCTCCAAAAGAAAACTTGCTATAAAACAAATAATGTTCTTGCTATAAAATGGAGAAAAATTACTCTTTTGACTCAGATGCTTTGAAATTACGTAATAGTGAGCGTGAAAGACAATAGATAATTTCGTTTTCACTCATGGACTCATTACGCGAGTGCTATAAATAACTCGTGCTATAAAATATGAGAAACCGTGTTTTTTCAGATAAATTTTTTTGGAAGCCTTTAGAAAATTACGTGAGAGTGAATAAAAATGTCTTATTCAACCAAAATTGTTTATTATGGCAGATTGTTTTGCCATAAAAATATGACAAATTTTTACAGAACCCTAGATGGTCTTGTTCTATCAATTTTGCAGTTGTTTATGCAAAAATAAACAGAAATAACTTTCAAAGAAAATTTGCTATAAAATAAGCA
>CAKKOB020002161.1:0-14965 GCA_918844115.2 Phlebotomus perniciosus
AAAAAACGTGTACATAAAAGCTCCACCTTTTCGTTCCCCGCTGAAATTCAACCACAAAAAATTTCAATACATTTCTCCCTCGTGCTTCAATCTGCACACGCACCCCCGGTGAATTGAATTTAGGGTTGGGCTTCGAAATTCTCTACATCATTCGCCGCGCGGGTGGCATAGCATCCCCCGCATGAAAAATCGATGTTGGAGAGTCTGCCCGAAAAAAAACTTCACCATCATTCCTCCTTGGCGCACTCGAAATCAAATATAAGGATCGTGGCACGGGATATGACTTTTCTCATCGCGTGTGGAGAAATCATTCGCAGTCACTTCCTCCATTTCGCGTTTCCCTTGGGGATGGGCGAGATGAAATTGTCTTGAGACACCACCCCCCGCCCTAAGGGCTCCGAAACGCACAATTTGCGATGAAGAAAATGAGCTCTCCCTCACAAAATACTTTGCTTTGTATGATTCTTTGAGATTTTTCATTTCAAAAGAAATTTATAAGAGATGAATAACATTCCTCTGGTCGATTCTTATGGTTGATGCAGACAAACGAGGGGCTGCAGACAGACCCCTTCCAAGAGTCACGTCTCTTGAGATTCTCCAACCATGAGAACCAATTATAGAATTTCCAAAATTAATAATTATATATCAAAAGCGTCTCTATTCAAATCAAAATAAAGGGAAATTCAAGAAGATATTCTTAGAATCAAAATCAACGGCTAATTACGAATTTCCAATTAGTTTAAAGATCTTTTAGAGCCTATTAAAATATTAATGAATTTTAAAAATATTAGAAATATTAGATTTTGAATCTCATTTAATCTCCTATTACTTTTTCTATTTAGGAAGTAATTTTAATATGACGTTATGATTTTTCAAAAAAAATATTTAAAGGATTGTTTAATATAAATCGTTTTAAATTACTTTGATAAAATTCTTTTGCTTAAGAAAGACTAAAGTAAGTCTCTTGCACCTTTTCCAAAAAAATTCTTCTCAAAAACAAAATTTTCCAAGAAATCATTTAAGTCTATCTTTTAAGAATTTTCTATATATAACTTTAAACCTATAAGACTTTATCATAGTCCTCCCACTTGTCTCTCTGCGGAGGCGTTACAGCCTATAGGGGGCAAAATAAATAACGTTATGTAATTCTAATAATCCCAAATCCCCTCTATTTGTTCTCCCGACGATTTCTCATTTCAACCTCGAATCTCTTTTCAGTCAAATCCTCCTTCAAGTAATCCCGCGAAGAAAGCCTTTGGTGTGGATTCTAATGATTTTAATTAAAAGACACGGGGTGATGAGCAAAGAAACATCTCTTTGAAATTAATTATCGCCTTCAATTGGATTAATTCAATCGGATCTTTATTAGGTGAAAAATAATCAGAGGAAAAGTTACAGGAGAAATAAAACGAAAAATCTTAATAATTAAGTATGGAAAGGTGAGTTTTCTTTTCACTTTTCATTGAGGCGGGAAAATGTGGTTATCATATCCTCTCGCTTTCATTGAGTCCAACGAGGAGGAAAGCGCGACCACCCATAAGGAAAAAGAAATTACCCATCCCACCAACTTCTTTGCCTTGTAATTGTGATGGGATGTTATCCTTCCATTCCAAGACTTTTTTTTTCTTCTTTATGGACGTTTCTTTCTCCTCATCTCATTTGCATATTTCTCAGGAAAAAACAGACAAGATTTTTTAGAGAATTCTGGGCCAATTTGGTTGGCCAATTAAAAATGAAATTCCTTGGTGTTTAGCAAATTTTCAACTTGGCCAACCAATTGAGATTTTTTTCTCTTCATTGTGTGACGAGATGAACAGGTGCTCGAGAGCTTCTGATAATGAACTTGGCGCGTTTTCCTCTCTTAGCGCCTCCATTCGCACTCATTCATTCATTATCTCATGCCACTTTTGGCGCCATTCTCAATTAGAGACTTAAGGGAGATTGTATCGAGCTAATTTGTGGGATTACCATCGCAATTTCCCACTCTCTTGTCTCGCCAGACTTTCTTCTTACGCTTTTCTTGCTTTTCCGACGGGCTACCTTCGCAAGAATGTTCGCGAAATAGGCTCTTGAAATTTTATAGGAATATCTTTTTATTAAAATAAAAATATAGTAAATTGCTTGTGAATTTTCTTGTTTATAAATTTGCTGGTTTTTTCATTATAGGTATAGGTATGTAGGTGATTAAAATTCGGAATTGCTGCATTGCTAATTTGGTGTTTGATTAAAAAAATATTTATTGAAATTTATTTATATTCAGACTGCCAATGGTCGGAAATATACAATTCCATGTTGCGTAAAATTAAAACTGAAAAATAATTAACCAAATAATTTAAAATATATTTGCGGTATGTAGGAGAAAGGCGGGCAAGGCGTTATGCTAATCGATTGTCTTTATTCATATTTTTCAGTTTTTTATACAGTTCTTTGTAAAGCGAAAAATTCAGTATTTCAAAAAAAATTATATATTAACTTTCACTTTTATTAATAGTTGATATATAATAATAGCCAGATAGTTGAATTATAAAAATTCTTGCAAGCAAAAGTTCTAAATAATCCATTGAATATGATAATCTGAATATGTTTTGTGCGTCAAGTTTCTCGCTTTTCCCCTACAACTATTTTGAAAAATTTAACTGATTAAACATTTGTTTTTATCACCAAAATTATAAAAATAAAAAACTTCATAATTAGCAAACGCTGTGATCATTTTGGATATTAAAATTTTTCATTTTCAAAATTGGTAAATTTTTATTGGCGGTATCAAAAGGGGGTAGTGGGGGTGATGTTCAATAGCCGTATAGATATATTTATTTTAAATATTTATACAACTGAAAGTTCGCAGATAAAATTTAAAGATCACTAAAATTATTAATTTCTACTAACTAATGAAGTTATAATTTCTTTCAATAAAGTTTGAATACTCATTTCCATGAAATTTTCAATAAAAGAATATTATTTGAAATGCCACAAACCCGTCTCTCGTTATTTTATTATTGAATTTCCTATGAAATTATGGTTTCACGAATTGTATTGATGTGGGGAGGAAATTCGATAAAACTCTTGGTTTTACTGACGATGTTAATTTATGTCTCTCCTGAATGACTCCTTCAAAATTTCTCCGCTAATGAATTTATGAAAATTACTATGGGGACGACTATATTCAGTCATTGTGGCACTTTGTCCCAAAAAGAAGTTGCCTGATAATGGAAATTTAAGTATACACTCGTGCTCTTTATTGCCCTCTAAAAAGATATATCCAATGAAAAGAGGTCTGTTTCTCCGCGGGAAGTTTAATTGACATCCTCGTTTATGCATAGATAGACTTCCTCAAGAGGCAAAAAAACTCTAATTGAAATTGAAAGAATCCCCTCAACTTTGACATACGCTTTGTGACTCACGTGAATGTTCTTGATGCACGGCAAAAAAAATCCCAGATCCACTTTCTTTTATCATCACTTTTTCCTATGACTTATCTCAGGGCTAATGCAATTATATTCCCTCTCCAACGATGGATGAGAGAAACATGGGAAATGGGAAAATGTTTCTGGCTTTTCTTTTGCAGTTGAAAGAAATATTTCAGCAAGTGTGCAAACAAAGAAATTTTCTGTAATTACAGAATGTTGAATTTTATAGAGTTTTCCAGTCAAGAAACACCAAAGAATGTTCCTTTGTGTCTGATGGTTGTTTGATGGAGAATGAAAGTCCACTGGTGGGTGGAAAACTGTAGGTAAAGAATTTTTTTTCTTCGTCAAGAAAGTTCAATTTGCAGAGTTTGAATTTTGAATTGTGATAAAATTTTACAAGATAAACGAATATATTTGAATATTTCGTGGAGAAAATATAAAATGTTTTAAATTATAGAAAGAAATATTTAAATTCTGCCAAAATACACTTTTTATCACATTTTAATAAAAATATTTCCACTGAAATTTATGAGCTTGTCATCGAGCTGCACTTCCTGAATAAAATATTCCCCTTTATTCGCGGCACGAAGCTTCACAAAAAAACGCACACGATAATTGTCCTGGATAAAATTTAATAAATGGAAAAATACCAAAAAAAAACTACTTCTCTTTTCAATATCTAATCCACATTTTATTTAATCGTGCATGTGCTCCAGAAATTTGTCATGAGATACCCGAAATGTGTTTCCAAATCCATGAGGGGATTTTTTTGTGGGCAACGCATTAAAATTTCACCCATTTGGTTATTTATTCAACCAAGAGTTATTAAAGCGCGCGTCCTTTTCTCTTCTGCAAACAACAAGGAGCATCAGTGAAACTTTACATAAAACTATGTAAATGGGGTTGGACGGGGTGGGACGATGCGGAAAGTTGAAAAAAACTTGAGAGTCTGCCTCATTTTTTCTTCTTGTCCTTCTGACGGGGGTTCGCCTTTTTATTTCATCCTCTTGTGGCAAGTAGAAAGTCCGTGGAGAAAATGTGGAGCAATTAAGGAGTGCAAGTTGCCTCCCTCGGGGGCGATGACGATATTAAGTGAAATTAAAAGCGTCTCTCGGTCAAGGAAGAGCTCGTAATCGATGCAGAAGAGAAAGTGAGTCACGGAGAGGACACTCTTGAGAGAGACCATCCCACAGACCAAAAGTGATAGTGAACTTGTACCCCGGGGGTTCATGAGCTGAGAATCTAAGGAAGGATCTAAAGAGGGTAATTATAAAGAAGAAATTTTATCCTTGATGTTAAAGAAGTCTTGGAAGGTATAATATGTTAATAGATATCAGAAATTGTTACTGAAATATCGTTAATGAGTTTGAAAAGTTTTACGAAATCATTACCGAAAATGATTCCGCAAAGGTGTTTCTAATTATTATTGAAAAGTCTTTGAAAAAGTTGAGAATATTGTTTCTCAAAATGGCTTTCAACGCTTTCAAGTAGGGTTTGCATATAATAATTGTTACAAATTGGCTTCGATGAAAATTAAGATATTTGCAAAGACTTGCAGAAAATTTAAATCCGAATTCGTTTCCAAGTAGATTTTTTGAATCTACAAAGATTAAGACCAGTTAAGCCTTCAAAAACTAATCATTTATTCATTCTTAGCTATAACAAAAGAATTCAACATGGGATGAAAATTGAAATTTTCCAGTAGAGTAGTTTTAAAATTTTCCTTTATAAAAAAGTCTTCTTTTTATAAAGTAACGTTATTCAATTACGGGTCTTTGAATTCGTCAAAATTTAAACTAATTTTCTGCAAATTATTTTAATAAAGACTCTTCAGATCTTTAATACCTATAAAGATCTTCAGAATATTTTTGATTTTTTTTTTACAAAATATAATAATATAATTTGTTTTATTAAACTAGTTATTAAATCAATGCTTTGTTTTAACGCTTTAGTAACTCAAAAACAACTTTTAGTAATTGTAGAACTTTTCCATTTAGGTTTTCTTTGTAGGTTTTCCAAAATTCTCTCAATTAGCTGATTTTTCAATTGATATTTTTAGATAAAAGAAACCACAATGGTACAGTATCACCATGAATAATATTCTAAATGAAAATTTCTATTTATATCTCCTACATCTCCAAATTTCCACCTCTTTGGTCAAAACTTTTGAACAGACCTCACGAACTGTTTGAGAAAACGCAAGATTTTGTAATCAGATACTCAACATAAAGCATTCCATTAGATTCTCCCACGCCAATTCTCTAAAATATTTGAAAGAACCCAACAAGATTACTCAACGGTCAAGAAGGTTAAACGTTCCCTTTGATGAATGAAATCCATTCCTGAAAAACCCTCATCAGGATGATTTTCTGTCTCACAGGAGATAAATTACATGGAATCTCGTGTATATCTCCTGTCTCGGGACATAATTTGCATATGAGGAGAAAAAAAGTCCCATTTTTGTGAGACAATGCCTGACAATTTTAACAGAGATTCCCATTGACGTTTTTTTCTTCTCAGTTTCTTTTTTCCTCGCCTGGGCAAAACAGAAGGATAACCCAGGGTGGAAAGTCTGCTCGGGGGATGGTATAAAATGGTTATTTTCTCATAGTAAAATGCGTGTATACTTTTTTCTTGTATTGCTCACCATACTCCTTCCTGTGTGTCTTTTATGTGATCTCAATATGCAAATAGCATCCGTTCTGTGAGAAATACTTAAAACACTTCCCTCTCTTGTGTGCCTCCTCATCATGTTTGAGCATAAATTATACTGCCATGAGTCTACGAGAGGCTCAAATAGAGGCTTTTTGTCTCGCATCATTGTCTGGAGGAGAAGAACACTGTGTAACTTTTTTTGTTCCTCCTGAAAGGGATATATTCCACGGTGGAATTTTCTCTGTTGGCTCCACATTAGATATTCCGGGTTTTTCTCTGGCAACCCGGGAGGGTCTCTTGGCATGTGTGAGCCACCATGCAATGGCATTCCATTCACTGCAACTCCAATTTTCCACCTTGTCGCATAATTGCGTCCTGAGACAGGGTCTGGCGTCAATGGAAGGGATTTTCTCTTTCACGACAATTGACTCAATGAAACATGAAGAATGGCTGTATTGAGTCACGGGAATAATGCCCTCTTTCACTCCTTTTTTTTCTTCCCATTTAGTCGACAAGCAGCAACAGTGCTCAAGAGGTCTCTGATCCTCAACCCCATCACTCTTTCTTCCTGTTACCAGTAATCATCGTAATTGTGCGGTTTTCTGCAAATTCCTCCTCACACCAGCAGACCTCCACTTGCTCATCCAACTCCTGACCAGCCACCGTGACTACGGAACTATCTCGACAATTTAGTGTTTATCCAGATGGCGAGGAGTCTCCACGGTCTCGTCGCATTTTAATTTCATCAAATTGCTCTCGTGCATTGCCAGAGTCTTCACTCTGGTAAATTAAGCCCTCGGGATGGCGGAGGCGCAATTAAGGAAGACGCAGAGTCACGTCACACCAATCGAGCGATTAATAGGCGCGGTTGAAAATTCACACCCTCAATTATGGTTGAAACAATTAGTCTCCCTCTTGATCACAGACACAGTGAAAGAATTCTCATCGGTCCTTTAATTAATCAATGTGCAATGACTGATTGAGATTTTGTGTTTTATTCAGTGTTTTATTAGTGCAAAGTTAAAAAATTTGTGTTTTGATAAAGATTTAGACCATTTAGACAAGATAAAGATTTAGACAAGAAAAATATACGTTAGAAACATTTGAAAGGTGATATTGCTATATTATTCGGCTACCAAATGAATATAAAAAAAAATCAATAAGATGTGAATAAAAGAAATAGATTTTGGAAACTGGTTTGGATTTTCCAAAATTGACAGCAAGAAGGCAGCAGATTTTTTTCAATAATGAAAGAATATGAAAGTCAGATTATTTATTTAAACTGTTTTTTTTTTTAATTCTAGTATTTTAGGCAAATTCCCAAATTGTGAGCCAGAGTAATGGTTCTGTCACACGATAATGTTTCTGTCTATAGATATAGACTTGGATATAGATTCTTACGATTGAAAATGATTTAATTGCATTTTCCATTTTATGATTCCATTGAAAAATCTCGTTGAAAATGATTAAATTTCCAATTATGTCGCCTGTTTTACATTTTTAAAAAATATCTAAATGGAATTTTCCGGAAAAACTCGATAGAAGTGCGAAAAGCGCCGTTTGATCCTATCATGAGTTTGTTGAAACACTTTAGTATCTAAAGTGTCCTGACACTTTAGTATCTAAAGTGTCCTGATTCGAATGAACGGAATTTCTACATTTCTATTAAATTTTTCCGAACTTCTATTATATATGTTTTCCGGAAAAGTCTTTTTAGACTCTTCACAAATGCAGAACAAACTGGAGATGAGTGGAAATTTAATGATTTTCCACTGAAAAATAAAATTAAATCGTTTTCAATCGCAAGAATCTGTTAACAGAAATAATGCCATGTGACAGCTCCATAATGTTTCCCTTCTAACAATTTTCTGTTATTTGAATTTTTGAAACTTAAAGGTTAACAAATTCTTAGTTTTCTTTTTAACTCAAAGTAATTTTTCCTTTTTTTCTTGTCTTATATTGTCAACAAATCACGGAAAACCAGCTTTTATGTACAACTTCCTAGCTCTTTAATTCTTGTGATGATGCTTAATTCTCACCACCACCAAACTCCATTTGTGTTCACTTCATTTACCAACAAACTAACTAATTTCCTCTTGGTGCTGAATTAATCGGGCCGAAGTAATTTAAACTCAATTTCAGTTTGGAATATATAATGCGCAAGAAGAGCCACAGGTTGGCCCATGATGCCCTTCACACCCCCCGCCTCAGAATTACCAATTACATTCATTTATTCGGCACATCAATTGTGCCGGAATAATTGCCATTTAATAGGATTTATTGATTTTGTGTGTACAACACAGATTCGTCAAATTTAATATTCAGAGTGAAAATCAAATTTCGAGAAAATTAAGAGAGAAAATTTATCACACTTTAATTTGCTTAACATGCGAATTCCTTATCACGGAATCATGGACAAATCTCTGCAAAGTGGGTGAAGAAAATCAATTAATTTGTGAGGAAAAGTTTGTGGCCAAGAGAGAGGTCAGAGCTCAATTATGCAAATTAGCTCCTGTTGCTTTATATAAATTTTGGGTATATGATACTGAGGCGTGAATAGTAGAAGCTTCTTAAGTTTCAGAGTTCACCACAAAATTGTCCTCGTAGATCGTTGAATTTGGAAAATTTTCGCACAATTTACCTTTGATTAAAGTTGATGGTAATTGGGAGGATATCGAAGGAGAAAAGGTGAGAATTAGTGGATCTCACGGAGAACTGGAGTGTATATTTATTGGAAATTGAATTTTCAATTTTATATTATTAATGCGAGGAAAATGATTTGGCGGAAGGGGAATTGAGAAAAACGTAATAATATAGAGCAAATGCAGGAAAATATGGCTCCAAATCAACTCTCGAACACGGCAGGATTGTTATTATTCCCTCCTTTTTATTTTCCGTATATTTCAGCCCATCCCATGCTCTCTGCATTATAATGTATTTTATTCGGAAGCTATTTTTCGTGTCCATGTACTTTTTTCCACCCTCTGTCGCCGTTTTTTTTTCCTTTCATGAGAGCGACCCACCCACTTCAAGTTGAAATATTTTTCCAGCGACATTCGCCATCCCCTACGGCGTCGACATCAACGTCGTCGTCTCTTTTGGCTCAAGCATTTAAACATGGCGCCTCACACTTCAATTAGGGGTAATATTGATATATTCTGAATACGAAATACGCCGTGGAGCGTCTCTTCCGGGATGGGGTGGTGGGTGGGAGGCGAAAAAGGAAAATGGCGCATTTTATCTATTTCCCATTCAGAGCTATTGGATCAAAAGATATATTCAAAGTTTGCATGGAAGTTGAAATAAAATAAATTTGTTTTCTTTTTCTCCCTTCCATCCTCCTCTCCTCGCGTCTCCCCAAGCTCAAATCCTCCTGAAATCCTCTAACTCCTGCCGACGATATTTTTTACTCCTTAGCCGGAATTTCCTATCAAGAGTTCACAAATATTGTGATTAAGCTTACAATCTCGTTTATTATGCGAGGGCTTTCTTTCTTATAAATAAACAACGGAACTATACATAAGAACTTAATTCGCATTGTTATCTTGGCGTTATAAGCTAAATGTCTTAGTTGGACATATTTTGGTTAATTTTCTATTTTCAGATTCTTGTTAGATTTCTTTTGAGTTAGTATTTTAAGAAGTTAGGTTAAAATTTGAGTAAAGTTTAAAGAAGAGATCATTGAATAGCGATTTACAAACTATTGCAATATTTTTCATTTTTGGTAATACGTATTATATAATTTAGATTTAAAGCCAAAAATGTTTTTCTTATCAAATTTTATTTCATCTTAGGTATCCATTTTTATCCTAAATATTTCCTAAAACCCGTAAAGTTGAAAAGGCAAAAAAAAATTAGTTATAAGTTAATAAAAACATCAAATAGTCAGTCAAATATTATAAATATTTAGTTGATTTGATTTACTTTGCTAATTAAATTTTTATTCTTAAACTTTAAAATTTTCTTATTGACCAAATTATATGTATTATTTACAGACCGATTTTTTTACTAATCAAAAATGAAAATTTATTATTCCTAATCTTATACTAATCTCAAAATTATGGATTTAGAAAATTTAAAAAAAGCGTGAACGATTAGCAAATTTCAAGCTAAAAATTAACTAAAATGTCTTCTTTAAATCTCATCAACAATAAGTGTTTTAAGTTTTCTGCCTACCCAGTACTTTCCTCTTCCCTTTTTTGCATGTAAGACTTACAATTTCAATTTCTTAGTTGAACAGAAAGTTCAAACAAAAAAAAAATCTTTTTATACGAATTGAGCACGCAAATTGTTTAACAACTTTCTTGCATGATTTCTTGCCATCTCTTCAGAACTCTTTCTTCCTGTCCACGAGACTATTAATCAACCATTGTACCACTAATTTAATTCATTTTTCAGTCATTCTCAAAGAAAAAAGAATACCCCCTCTTATTGGACAAGTCTTCCGGAGGGAAAACCTCAAGATACAGAATCTGCTTTACCCGCTTTCACCATTGAATTTCCTGATGACGAAAAAAAAATTCTCTCTGGCATATTCTACACTCTCTCAGATGGCGCAGTTTTTTCTCTCTCGCAAGGGATGTTTTTTTCTGTGTCCCAGAGTTGAGGGGTAAAAAAATCCCAACCCCTGAATGTGAAAAAAATTTCCCTCCAGACAATTAGCAGAATAGTTTCCCGCCAATTTGCTTAGAGACCATATGAGGTATGCGGAGGGTTATTTGCCATGGGATCACAGGATTCCCAAACACTTTCGCCGTAATTAATTGGCATGCGATTGTCGGAGGAATGTGTCGGGGTGCTGTGCAGTGAGGAGACTTAAGTGATGAGCTTTGAATTCCATCAAAGGGCTGTGAAAGTCAGTTTATGTTCAAGTTGATTAGCCAGCAAGTGAATGAGAGAGAAATGATTGTAGGAATTTGTGAGGAAGTTTTGTAATTAAATAGATCTTGTGATGTATGTATAGGATGTGAGTAAAAGTGAGGGAATATTCAACAGAGAGTGGGAGTTGTTACAGAATCTGTTTGGAATAAGGTTTCAATTCAAACAAAAGTTTTAATTACATAGAAAATCATTAACGCTTTATTATGTGGAAAATTTCAGAGAAAATACCATATCTTTATGGGTTTAGTTTAGAGAGAAGTTCTAGGATTTATCAGGATAAAATTAATTTGCTTTGTTTTTTTTTTACTTATTAATTGGTTATAAGGAATACTGATCGGACGTAATACTGTACGTTTTTCGATTTAATAATAAATAGAAAAAGCATTTGAGATCAATTTAAAAGCTGGCTAGTTTTTCTAATTTTCATTTCATACTTCATACCCAAGCAGAAAATTGTGCAGGAGAATGTATAGACCTGAATATGACTAAAAAAATGGGGATAAACATTTGGTCAGTAAAAAGTAAGATTTGGCCAATAAAAAAATTCACTATGGTCAGTAAAATATAAAATTTACAGTAAAGAAATCCCATTTTAACGATTTTGTCAGTGAAAAGTAAAATTGACCTAAAAAAACTTAAAAAAAGTAAAATAATCCAATTTGATCAGTAACAAGTTAAATTTGATAACTTGGTATAACTTTAATTTAAAAAAACATTTGGTTAGTAAAAAAAGTTAACTTTTTAATGATCAAATTTGAGTTTTAACTTCACCTAATTATGATAGGTATAATAATGACTGGATTATGACTAAATTGTGTAAGTCGCGGACTAAATTTTTACTCACATAGTGACTTGATCCTGACTTAATTGTTTGAATAATTTCTGCTTGGGTAATATTCTTTCTTTTTAGGTTTTTTAAGATCCCTTTTTTTACTTCCTTCAATATTAAGATTGTTCTTCTTTTGAAATGTGTAAAAAGTATAAAAAAATTTCATCGCACGATGAATTGGAACGAAGCATTTGTGTGTTAGGAAGAAGTTTTACACACTAAGGAGTTGTTTGATGTTTCCTCATGCGATACCTGTTCGATACATCACTCTGAAGAATTCCTAGGTGTGGCTTCAAAGTGGCATCGCGAGAGAAAATGTGTTTGATAGTCTTAAATTTCATTTTTCGCTCATTCACCCTCCATCGAAGGAGAGGCCCTTCGCGGTGGAAAGTTTTAGGGTGACGATGTTGCTCTGGATTTGCAAATTTATTCCCTCGGCTTGAGGTGAAAGAATGCATAAATTATGAATGTCTCCTGGAACTTTCACCTCTCAATAGTCTGCATAATTGTGATGAATGAGTTTATGCTGGTGTGACCCAGGTATTTGCGGGTCTCACTAAAGGGTTCACAGCGATATTGAATTTCTTTGATTGCAATTTTTGCATAGAGTAATTCTTCTTTTGTCGCCAATTTACGGGGTTAGGAAAGGAGGATGGATTGAGGCAGTTATTTTCCATCCAAATGACATAGAAAGAGATGACTTCTCATATATGAAATGTTCACGTTGAATTGCAACATCACGCACAATATGCAAATCAATCTTCTATTTGGTGTATGGGAGCTTGGCGTTTTTTTGTTAAACTCTTCACGATATATATTCAAATTTACGAGCTCAGAAAAGGGGCTACCAACTGGATTTTCACCCCAAACAAAACCAGGGGTTTTACTTTTATAGTTTGAACGCATCGAGAGAAGAAAAATTTGATTTTTTACCTCTTTGTCATTTGCATATTTTGCCATTCAACTTCTCTTCCTCTACCATCAATGCCTTTATTGTTGCACAATTTCATTTTAATTCATTCACTCCACGCAGCAGCAGGATTTTCGTCAACAGATTTCACCGTCCAAGGGGTTAACGAGGCGACAATTTTGTGATGGGTTTCCTTGAGAAATCACATATAAAGTTAATTCAAAGTAAAAAACATTTTCAATGTAAATAAAAATTTCTTTATTATTCAAAAGTTTTCAGTTTATTTGTCACAAACCCCTTGTTGAGATGTCGAGTAATTTTCTGTTATGAGAAAACTCAATGAGAATAAATTTCCAATAAAACACCATCAATTTATCATGAGAGCATTCCGTGGGAAGATTTCTATCCATAAACACTGGTGATTATTTCACGTTGATATACAGTGAATGCCACCCGCAAATGGGGTGGATTTTCCGCGAGAAAAAAAAGCGACAAAGAGATTCTGCAATAAAAGCGTGGAGAGTGTCTCATTGGCTTCCTGAAAATGAAAATTGACAAGGACTCAAGTAGTTGATTATGTGGTACAAATGATGAGGGAAAACAGAGGAGAAAAAATAAGAGGAGCATAAATCAGCCTTGGTAAGGAAATGTGTGGGGGGTGGGAGGGTTGGAAAATATGTGTGTGTGATACAAAACACAAATCCTTTCCGCATATACACTCTTGGGACATGTAATTCGTGGATAACTGAAGCAATCGACTTGATAAAATAAGTTTCCGTATACATCGTTCTCCTGCCACCCATGTCATCTTCCTCCTTTTCTCAGATCTTTTCTCCACAAACTCCCCACCGCCCCCCATCCATTTGGTAGAAAGAAATTTCACCCGCTTTTGTGTGCGCCAAACATGGCGCTCAGGCATCTTCCGGAGGTGCGGAGAAATGGAGAGAAAATACCAGAGAGGAGAGCATCTGAGAGAGCCCGGGAGTGGAAACTGACTTAATTTGAATTCCATGGAAGACGAGAAGCAAAATAAGAAATATGAAAGTTTCAATTTTCTAACACGTTCCCATATAACCATTGAGCGACATTGTGGAGCTTTCTCGCATGAGATGTGAAGGAGATTCGAAGGGAACAAGGGGAACTCATCCCACTTCAGCCCAGCTCAACGACTGGAGAATAATGTTAAGCTACGATGTGAATATTTCGCGAAATATTCAACAAAAATCAATATAAAAAGATATACTTTGGGATATATACGTCTGCCTCAGGAATATTATCTAAATTCTCTAAATTCTATGTTGCGAGAGATGAAAAAAAGGATTTTAATCCCAAGGAGCTTCATAGTGGGTGTATGTTGAGAAAAAAATATTCTGAGAAGTCCCGAATTCTGATCCTTTGCTTCTCATCTTTAATCCCTAAGAGACAGAGATTTCGCTATATATATTGATTTTTTTGTATTGGGTAAAGATAAGTGTTCCTAATTGGTTTTTATTTTGTTTTTTGAAAGATTGAAGAAGTATATTTAGGATCAAAACCACTAAAGATATAACTTTTATAACTGTCAGAACGTTTTAGGAGCATTTTATAATAGAAAATTTTAAACAGCATGGACTATTTAATAAGCTTCATTTAAGAATTCTTTTAAAAGAATTGGAAAAAATAAATATTTTGTAGTTGCAGAACTTAATTGTTTAAATTGTTTGCTTTTAAATGCAAATATGTATCTCTATCTTGAACAGATTCATTGGTTTATTTATAATATTCCAGAAGATAAACCGATCTGGCTTCTAGACTTGTATGTTAAGATCATTATAACCCATTTCAAAATCTGTTAAAAAATATTGGCACGAGAACCTACCATGAACCTATAACTCTTCACCCAATCATTTTTCTGTGCAATTTTGCAAATTTCCAATTTAAATTATTACAAAAGATTTAACGCAAAACACCCCAAAACTGCGATGGCCTCTGAACGGGTGATGTTATTCACACCAAAAAGAAAACCCAAATGATTAATGCACATAGCCTGGCGCGAAGGGGTTTTTTGGTACATTATTCTTCACCCCTTTAATACACTAAAAATTGCCGCCCCCCCCCCCCTCACTCCCTCCGCCCCCAAAAGCCTTGGAGTAGCAGCAAAGAAAAAAATGATGGTGCATTTGGGAGAATGAGGGAGACAACTATGGAGAGAAAATCCCTCAAATTGGAAAAGCCGTGCATGGGAGGGTGAAATTTTTCCACCCCTATGGTATTCCCGGGACTGAAGAGGGTTCGATATTGAGT
>CAKKOB020002162.1:0-14960 GCA_918844115.2 Phlebotomus perniciosus
ATCAATTTTACGAGCTTTGGAAAGTTTTCAGAGCTTTATCAATCTTACTAGCTTTGGAAAGTTTTCAGAGCTTTATCAGTTTTACAAGCTTTAGAAAGCTTTCAGAGCTTTATAAAGTTTACGAGCTTTAGAAAGTTTTCAGAGCTTTATCAATTTTACGAGCTTTGGAAAGTTTTCAGAGCTTTATCAATCTTACTAGCTTTGGAAAGTTTTCAGAGCTTTATAAAATTTACGAGCTTTAGAAAGCTTTTAGAGCTTTATAAAATTTACGAGCTTTAGAAAGCTTTCAGAGCTTTATCAGTTTTACAAGCTTTAGAAAGCTTTCAGAGCTTTATAAAATTTACGAGCTTTAGAAAGCTTTCAGAGCTTTATAAAATTTACGAGCTTTAGAAAGCTTTCAGAGCATTATCAGTTTTACATGTTTTTGAAAGTTTTCAAAATTATTCTGAGCTTTATAATTTCACGAGCTCTGAGAAACTTTATAACAGCTTTGAAAGCTTTCACATTTTGACATTTTTCCAGTATTTCTATAACATTTGTAGATTTTGCTGAAATTTCAGTATTTCTAGCAGAAGTTTCTTAATATTACTTGAGATAAATACTTTTTAAATTTTAATAAATCAAATCCAAATGTATCTAACTTCCTCTCACCATCTGTAAGTCACATTATATCTTCTCATATTTGATTAAACTCTCTTAATATTTGATTTTCACGTGAATTCGACAAACCAAAAAAATCTCCTCCATTCAAACAGAAGATTCTATCAAGAATCCGGTTAATTTCAAGGACTTAACACTCCGCATAAAAATGCACAATTTTGTGTGCAAGAGTTAACGGCTCGGGGTAGAGTGACCTATTATTCATATCGTCGCATCGAGTTTTCCAAAATGGTAATTTATGCAAAAATTCACGGAGCGTAACTGAAATTTTGTCTAATGCCGATTCAACATCCAACACAGCGACAACATTCTCCAGTTGAATGGAAAGATTTGGGTGATGCGAGTGAGTGAGACAGACTCCGCACAGAATTGGAGGGAGTCCGATCGATCTGTCTCTCCCCCATTGCAAAATATACTTTCACCTGCTTGGCTCACTCAAAATCCCAATACTCCAGTCGCCTCAGTCCAGCGAGAGAACCGATCACTATAACGTTGGAGACGCACATTTTCGTGGACGAGTTTTTTTTATATATATATTAATATAAAGATTTCTGACTGTGTTTAAAAGTGCTTCGAAAAGAGATCTTCAAAGGTGTTTCTTAATTGGGATTTTGTTAAAATGTTACTAGTGCTGGTGATTTGTGCCCTAATAGTTAGTGAATCCCTGGCCAATGATAACCTCCAGGTGGCCTATCAGTGGAATCAGATGGACTTCAACTTCTCCAGTGCCTCCCATCGAGACGCAGCCATCAAGTCCGGCCAATATATTCCCAGTTCTGTCGTTCCAGTTGGTATTGAGGTGCAAACTGATAGATTATTTATCACGCTGCCCCGCTGGAAGGCTGGTGTTCCAGCCTCCCTCGCCTTCATCAACATCAACGGTTAGTATCAAAAATCTACGCGCAATTAACCCCTTTTGGCCACCCAGAAATCCCATCATTTCCCTGGGATTTTACACACTTTCTTTCGGCTGATGACAAATATGAGTCACCTTCGACATATCTTTGTCTCTCTCACGCTCACCTTTTCCCCAATCAACTTCTTGTACAATGCGGTTGTATACGCGCCGCGCGCGTTGATTGTGTGGAAACACCCAAAAGAATTCTTTTCTATTCATCCACATCCATGGCGGGCCCAATCGGCCCAAGACAATTCCCATACATGCGAGTAAATTGGCTGAGAGAAAAAGAAAGAAAACTGTTCCACTGAAGTGAATTTCTTGGAATTGTCAACAGAGAATGTTGGTTGATTCGACAAAAGTTCATTTTTGGGGGGTTTTACTTTGTGAATTTGAAGAAAATTTTGAAGAATTAACAAATTTTTAGGTAATTTTAAAGTTGGTTAATTGAATAGAGCTTTAAAACTTTGTTGATTTAACTATAAGTTTGTTAATTTAACAAGTTATTTATAAGGTAAACGCAGTGCGTACCGACAGTGAAGCTCGTACCGACAGATGTATTATTTTTCTTAACGAATCTATGTATGTGTCGGTACGAGCTTCACTGTCGGTACGTACTGCGTTTACCTTAGTAACTAAATTTTAACTCGGATAATTCACTTAAGTTCATTCATATTTTGTTTTTCTTTGTAAATTTAAACAATTTGAGAGATTAATAAATCTTTTGTTTTATTAAATTTATTCAAAGTTCGCTAATCGAATCAAGTTTTAAAACTTTGTTTAATAAAATATTTGTTGAGTTAACTGCAAGTTTGTTAACATGACCAATTTGTCGCGTAGCTAAATATAAACCAAACTATTAGCTAAAGTTTACTTACTTTGAAAAAATTTTTTGGTAAAAGTTTGCAAAAAAGAGATCATATTCCTGTAGAAAAAAATACAAAAGATTTGTAAATGAGTGTTCCAATTGAGGTCAACAAATATTTTACAAACTTTTTGGTAATTGTATGTAAAATTTTGTTATAAGTTTGTTAAATTGAAAATAATATATTTTTTGTTAAAAATTTGTAAATCGTTGTTCAATGTTTGTAAATTCTACGAATTTGTACAAACAAACAGGTTAGTACAAATTTGTAAAATATATTGTGAAAGTGAAAATGACAAACTTTTTGGTAACTATCTGTAAGATTTTGTTAAAAGTTTCTTAAATTGGAAAGAGCAAACTCGTTGTTCGAAATCTGTAAATTTTTGTCAAAAAGTTGTTAATTTTACAATTTATTACAAACAAATAACAAACTTTTACCAACCTTTTGTTATTTTCACCATTATCTCCCGAAATAATCTTCTTTTACAAATTTTTACAAATATTCACAAAACCATTTTTTCAGAGTATGGCTAAATGCTATAGTCTTAAAATCATCAAACAATAACTTTAATTGATTCAACAGAAGTTGTGAGCTGTTTTGTAAATTTACAAAACAAACCACATAAATCTAAAAAAGATTGGTTATATACAAATTTGTCAAAAGTTTGCTTGAATTCACAAAGCAAAACCCTCAAATCCTCAAGAAATTGCTTAAATGTTCAAATTTGTCATAAGTTTGGTTGAATTTACAAAGCAAAACCTATATAAATCTTCAAGAAATGCTTAAAATGTACAAATTTGACAAAAAATTGGTTGAATTTACAAAGAAACTTACAAATCTACAAAAGATTGAATCAATAATAGTTTTTGGTTAATAATTTTAAGACTTTAGCCAATCTTTAGCGAATAATATTGGTTAAATTAACAAAATTTTTACTGAGTTTAAAAAACTCGGTTAATACAGCCAATGTTTCATTGATTGAATCATCAAATTTTCTTAGCAATCATATTTAAAGTTGTGAATCGCATTTTGTTGTAAACAACAAAATATTTGCTGGTTTTAATATGAGTTTGTCAAATTAACAAACTATTAGCTACTCTATTAGCTACTTTATTAACCAATCACGGAATCAATAGTTCAAATTTTGAATAAAAAACGACTGGAAATGTCTGTCAATGTAACCAATGTAACTAAACTTTTGTCAAATCAACAAAACTCATACAAACATTTACCAAAATGTTTGTAATCTGGTAAATGTTTGTATTTATGATCAAACAAAACTTTTAGATTGTCTTAAAATCAAATCGAGTTTTTTTTTGTTTCTTCAACAAAACTTTTGGTTGACTCAACAAATCTTTCCTCTCTCTCATGCAATGAATGGACAATTGGGCTTGTGGGAATAAAAGATAACATTCACCTACTTCCGCGCCGGCTCCAGCAGAAAAAAAACCCAAGAATCGAATCACCCGCAAAAGAGAGAAAAACTTACATGATTCATTTTGACCAAATAACTCACCGAATTTAAATGGAAATTCAACGCCATGACCTCATGCAAGGTTTTTCCTGCATGATCGACTCTCCATTGATTCTGTTCTTTCTTATTGGGACATTCCATCACGACGCTTTTTGCTCCCACCCCCCCCCTCCTCCCAATAGAGAGAATGTTCTTCACGGTGACCTTTACACGACATTAAAATTGTCACGATTTAACACAGAATCTTAATTTATGCGATTACCAAAGAGTTTTTAACCTGTTCACCCTTGAAAGTATCTCATTTCGGGGAAATTTATTCATTTACAAAATGATAAAAAAAAACTTATATGAAATTTACATGGAAATCCAAGCATTAACGTTTACATTGCATTGAATTTTATGATATTCACGAAAAAAATAATCTTTAATTGATTTATGTAATTGTGGATTGTTCAATAGAGCAATTTTCATTCATGGATCATTGAGAGATGAAGAAAAAAACTCAATGTTGAGAATCTGTAATTCTAAAGAGAGAAAAACTTTATGTTGAAACTCACGTAAAACTCATAAACATTTTTACAAGGCCTGAACTGGGGATTGAATTGGTTGAAAAGAAGAAAAACTTTCACTTAAATTATTATGAAATATTCATCATTTCAATTTTGTGAGAGAATTTTAAGAAAATTAGAAGATTTTTTATAATAATTTTGTAATATTTTTGTGAGAAATAAAAAAATTGTTCTTAAGCCGGTATTAAGTCCTTAAAAAATAAACAAAATCTAAATGAAAGCCCATAAAATACTCATCTGTCGAATAATTTGAATGAACAGAAACGATCTTTTCATCCCTAATGGTGCTGTCACATGACGATAATTTCATTTTTCAATAGAAAATCATCGAATTTTTACCAAAAATCCGCCACTATCACATTTCTAAAGAGTCTTTTAAAAGATTTTCCCCGAAAAACTCAATAGAAGAGCAAAATATGCTTTTCAGTAAAATCAGGAGCTTTTCAAAGCTTAAAAGCTCCTCTTCAAAAATTTTTCAAAGCTCTCCCATAAGAATCAGGATCTTTGCAGAGCTTAAAAGCTCCCCTTCCTCTTCAGAGTTTTAAAGTTTTTCCACAAGAATCAAAAGCTTTTGCAGAGCTTTGAAGCTCTCTCTGAGAATCAAAAGCTTTGCAGAACTTAAAAGCTCTTCCTTTTCAAAGCCTAAAAGTTTTTTCTTAAGAATCAAAAGCTTTGCAGAGCTTAAAAGCTCTTTTTTAAAAATCATGAGCTGTGCAGAACTTAAAAGCTCTTCCTCCTCTTCAGAGCTTTAAAGTTTTCCACAAGAATTAAAAGCTTTCGCAGAGCTTTAAAGCTCTCTCTGAGAATCAAAAGCTTTGCAGAGCTTAAAAGGTCCTCCTTAATCAAAGCCTAAAAGCTTTTTCTTAAGAATAAGAAGCTTTGCAGAGCTTAAAAGCTCTTTCTCCTCTTCAGAGTTTTAAAGTTTTTCCACAAGAATCAAAAGCTTTTGCAGAGCTTTAAAGCTCTCCCTGAGAATCAAAAGCTTTGCAGAGCTTAAAAGCTTCTCCTTTTCAAATTCCTAGAAGCTTTTTCTTAAGAATCAAAAACTTTTTCAGAGCTTTAAAGCTCTCCCTGAGAATCAAAAGCTTTGCAGAGCTTAAAAGCTTCTCTTTTTCAAATTCCTAGAAGTTTTTTTTTAAGAGTCATGAGCTTTGCAGAGCTTAAAAGCTTTTCAAAGCCTAAAAGCTTTTTCTTAAGAATCAAAAGCTTTGCAGAGCTTTAAAGCTCTCTCTGAGAATCAAAAGCTTTGCAGAACTTAAAAGCTCCTCCTTTTCAAAGCCTAAAAGCTTTTTCTTAAGAATCAAGAACTTTTCAGAGCTTAAAAGCTTGTTCTTAAGAAGCAAAAACTTTTCAGAGCTTTAAAGCTCTCTCTGAGAATCAAAAGCTTTGCAGAGCTTAAAAGCTCATCATTTTCAAAGCCTAAAAGCTTTTTCTTAAGAATTAAGAACTTTTCAGAGCTTAAAAGCTCTTTTTTAAGAATCATGAGCTTTGCAGAGCTTTAAAGCTCTCCCTTTTCAAACCTTAAAAGCTTTTTCTTAAGAATCAAAAACTTTGCAGAGCTTAAAAGCTCTTTTTTTTAAGAATCATGAGCTTTGCAGAGCTTAAAAGCTCCTCTTTTTCAAAGCCTAAAAGCTCTTTCTTAAGAATCACAAGCTTAGCGAAGCTAAAAAGCTTTCCCTTTAGAATCAGGAGGTTTGCAGAGCTTTAAAGCTCTCCCTTTTCAAACCTTAAAAGCTCTTTCTTAAGAATCAGAAGTTTTTCAAATCTAATAAGCTCATCCTTTAACTCGTCCATTTAGTTCTTCCTTCTATTGAAAAATTTTATTCTTTAGAAAAATAAAAGATAATACTTTGATTTCCACTGGAAAATGCGCTTAATAAGCAATAATTATTGCGGTGTGACAACACCATAACCGCCACTTTCACGCTGATTGACTCCGTTCATCGTGAATTGATTAAAATATCATATGAAATTAAAATTAGTCGCAAATTTTTACTCTACAATCCTAAACTAAGAGATTTTATCTGTGAAATCCCATATTGTTTACGACTTCGATTTACCGATTTTCAAGTGCTCTGCTCTGCCAAGATGTTTGTCTTCTCGCTTGTTTCTTGTTTATTATTATCTTCTCTAATTTATTTTTACAACTTTGATATAATTCGATATACCAGATAAATTTGTAAAGGATTAAGTGTGATTTTTTGATCTTATCACGTATTTATTTGGGTTGTTTATTCGCTTTAGTGACTTTGGGTGAGCCAACCGTTAAACATTATCACATTTTTTCACGTGTCGACGAGAGCCTTGCGAAATAACATGATAAAAAGTTATAAAGACGACAAAAAGTTCACTAACCAAAAATATGGACACAAGAAAAGTTTTAGCGCTAAATTTTTGGGTAAATTTGGCCTATTTGGCATTATTGCCAATTGCATGAGAATATTTCCCGCCATTTAGCGTGTTAAATCGATAATTTTACCTCTTCAAATTTATGATAAATGATCTCAAGAAATCCAACCCAGACAACTCAATACTCTCTGGGCAGTCAGTGATCATTTTTCACCGAAAATATTTCGCCATTTGAAAATTTTCTGCACAATGTGCTTTTATTACAATAACATCGGATTTATAAATAAATCCACACACGCTACCGCTTAGGCAGAGGAAAAAGCCTCGCAAGAATTTTCAAACTCGCGCGCGCAACTCCTCAACATTAAAATCTCAATGAGAGACTTTATAATAATATTTTCCTTCTCGCAGAAACCTTCACGAGATCGCCCTTGCTGTCGCCATTTCCCAATTGGCAGGCGCACAGATTCAGTGATCACGAGCCACCAGAGATTGTATCTCCATTCAGGATTCGGGCTGATCGTTGTGGTCGCCTCTGGGTGCTTGACACCGGAATTGACGATCTCTTAGGCGAGAATAAGCGCATCGTCAACACTCAACTCCTCGTCTATGATCTGCACAATGACAATCTCTTGCGACGATTCACTTTTCCCGATGAACAGATCAAGCAGAAGTCATTCTTTGCCAATATCGCCATCGAAGATGGACAATGTGATGATACATTCGCCTATTCGGCGGATCTCGGATCACCGGGACTCGTTGTCTACTCATGGAAGCAGAATGAGTCATGGCGAGTGCATCACAACTACTTCCATCCTGATCCTCTAGCGGGGAATTACAGTATTACAGGTAAATTTCATCAAGTGATATGAGGGATTCAGATTTAATTTAAAATGATTTTTTTAATAATGCGCGTTTCGCGCTCAAGTAATATAAAAGCAACACATTTAAGAGCGCTACGCGCCTAAAAAAATGCTGCAAAAACATCCCCCAAAGCTCTTTAAGTGAGCGCTTCGCGATCAAACAATATAAGAAATCTTTTGAAAGAGCGCTACGCGCTTAAAAAATGCTGCAAAAACAACCCCCAGGCTCTCTTAATGAGCGCTTCGCGCTCAAACAATGTAAGACACAAGGGGAAGATATTATGATCAGAAGTGGTGTACATTTGAATGGAAGTGAGCGAGAGATTTAGGAAGTGCTGAGATAAGTCAAGTAATTTTGAAAGCTTTCAAGAAAGAACAGGAACTTTGGCAACTTCTTCCCAGAACTTTAAAATTCATGAAGAAATTTAGGAAAATTCCAGTAGCTTTAAAGGAAATTTCAAAACTTTGAATAATACAAGTTTGATTAGCTGTCTAATATTTCTGTAAAACCATGCAAAAATTTACGAGCCTTTAAAAAATGTAGAAATTTTGTAAAGATTTCGGATATTTTTAGAGCATTTAAAGCTCTCTCCAAGCTTTTGAGAATTCTTTAAAGCTTTTATAATATATATTTCCTTTGAGCCTTAAAAAAAGCTTTAGAAAGAACTTTCTAAGAAAGCTCTAGAAAGCTTGCTTAGAAATCATTAGAAATCTTCCTTAGAAAACTCTAGAAAACTTTCTTAGAAAGCCCTAGAAAGCTTCCTTACAAAGCTCTGGAAAGCTTGTTTAGAAAGTTTTGGAAAGCTTGCTTAGAAATCTTTAGTAAGCTCTAGAAAGCTTGCTTAGAAAGCTCTGGACCGCTTGCTTAGAAAGTTTTGGAAAGCTTGCTTAGAAATCTTTAGTAAGCTCTAGAAAGCTTGCTTATGAAGCTCTGGAAAGCTTGCTTAGAAAGCTTCCTCAGAAAGCTCTAGAAAGCTTGCTTAGAAATCTTTAGAAAGCTTCCTTAGAAAGCTTTAGAAACCTATCTTAGAAAGTTTTTTTTTTAGAGAAAGTTCAAGAATGCTAAGAAAACTTTAGAAAGCTTTCTTAGAGCTTTAAAAAGATTTCTTAAAGTTTTAGAAGACTTTAGTATAGGAAATAAAATTGATAGGATGAAAGCTCATGAAAGCTTCCGAAATGGAGCTTAGGGGAACTTTTATACAAAATGTGGAAGTGCTGGAAGTGGTGTACGTCTCTTTGACCATAATATCTCCTCCTTGGTAAGAAACCATTTTGTAAAGCGCTACGCGCTAAAAGCAATATTTTAAAAAATTAACTCCCAAGCGATTCTAATGAGCGCTTTACTCTCAAGTAATTTGAAAAACACTTTTGAAGAGCGCTACGCACTCAATTAATGATGCAATAACATCCCCAAGCTCTTTAAATGAGCGCTTCGCACTCAAGAAATAATAAAAAAAATTCTAATGAGCGCTTAGCGCTTAGGCAATGTTGAAAAATTATCAAGTCTTAAGGCAGTTCAACACTATCAAATAAGCTTCAAATTGTGGAACAATTTCCCAAATACACGGCAAAACGCCCATCCGTTCCCTCCTCATCAAAAGTTGGCAGCAGTGCTGCCTTCCCTCGGGCGGTCCCGGGCGACTGGGGTCAATAGTCACTTAGGGATACTCCGAACGTTCCACGAGTTGGGTGACGAAGTCAGTCGCGTAGAGTAGCTCGATCGGTGCACACGCATTTGCAGATCACAGAGATCAGTGCAAATCGGAAGTGACTAAGGGTGATCCCCAGCGCTCTCTGGGAACCAAGGCGCCCTCCGCAATCTTTCGCGAGTTTCTATTTCATTTTTCCCATCAAGTGGTGGAAGTGATTCCACAAAATATTTCTATGAAATGATTTTTCTTTAAATTAGGAACACGCCTTCTTAAGCTTTAAACCAGTCTTAGGCTTTAAGCTCGTAAGCTTTGAACTAGCCTTAAGTTTAAGCTAGGCTTAAACCTAAAGCTTGCCTTAAGCTTATAGCCATCCTTAAACTTGCTGAGCCCTAAGCTGAATGTCAACCTTAAAGCGAGTCTTGAGGTTAGAGCCATTTTTATATTAAAACCAAACTTAAGGCTATTTTAAGACAATCTAAGTTTTAAACCAGCCTTAAGTTTAAGCTATCCGTAAGCTAGGCCTAAGCTTAAAGTCAACATTAAACTTTGAACTAGACTTAGGTTAAAGCCAGACTTAAGGCTGTTTAAGTCTTCTTAAGCTTCAAGCTCGCTTTAAGCGTAAAACCTGTCTTAAACTTAAAGCCTGCCTTAACCTTAAAACCAGCCCTGGCTGCCATGTAGCATAGCCTTAAAGCTTGCCTTAAGCTTAAGGTCAGCAATAAACTTAGATTAAAGCCAGACTTAAGGCTCTTTAAGCCTTCTTAAGCTTCAAGCTCGCTTTAAGCCAACTTAAGCTTAAAACCTGTCCTAAAACAGGACTTTACCTGTAGTCTGTTCGGATCGCGCTTATCCTAAGTCCCAGAACAACTTTCTAGGGAAATTCCTTTGCCAAACGCAAGTCTATCGAAGCCCCGAGCTTCGTTTCAGATGCTCCACGCTATAGCGCAGGTCTGCCGAGGCCCTTAGGCTTTAAGCTCGTAAGCTTTAAACTAGCCATGAGTTTAGGCTAGCCTTAACTTAAAGCTTGCCGCTTATAGCCAGCCTTAAGCTTAGAACCAGTCCTAAGCTGAGAGTAAACCTTAAAGCGAGTCTTGAGGTTAGAACCAGTCTTATATTAAAACCAGACTTAAGGCTATTTTAAGACAGTTTTAAGCTTTAAACCAGCCTTAAGTTTAAACTACCCTTAAACTTATTGCCTTAAGCTTAAGCGTCAAACTTAGATTAAAGCCAGACTTAAGGCTGTTTAAGCCTTCTTAAGCTTCAAGCTCGCCTTAAGTCAACTTAAGCTTAAAACCTGTCTTAATCTTAAAGCCTGTCTTAACCTTAAAACTAGCCCTAAGGCTGCCATATCAAGTTTGCTTAAACTAATCCCAAAAAGCTCAAAACTGATCCCTAATTTGTCTTTCCCCACCTTTTTCGTTCAACAGGAATAAACTTCCAATGGGACGATGGCCTCTTTGGTCTGGCTGTGTCCAAAGCTGATGACGATGGCTTCGCCACGCTCTACTTCCACCCTTTGAGTTCAACGCGAGAGTTCTCAGTGAACACGCGCTTCCTCAGGGATAAGCAACTGGCCGCCAACGACAGCGCCATCTACCGAGAATTCAAGATTTTGGGCTCTCGCGGTCCCAACGGACAATCCGGATCGCAATTCCTGGATCAACTAACCGGCGTTCTATTCTACTCGCTGCCCAATTTGAATGCAGTCGCGTGCTGGCGGACGACAAACAAAGTCTACACGATAAAGTCTCAGGGGAGGGTTTACATGAATGTTGAGGATATGCAGTTTCCAAATGACATAAAAGTGGACAATCAGGATCGATTGTGGGTTCTGTCGGATCGTCTGCATCAGTTCATCTACGGCGAACTCAATCCCAATGACATCAACTTCCGCATTCTCACGGCCGATGTGAAGGATGCAATTGATCATACGGCGTGCGATACAAAACCCAAGACACTGCCAGACATAATTACCAAATTAGGTGACATCCTGAGGCCACAGAAGACTCCCGTCTCCGCCACATCGAGTCAACATCCAACGACAATTCTCATACACACATTCCTCTACATTGCAATATATTTTACTGCTGCCACATTCATGTAAAGATTCTGTCTCTTTCGCTCAAAGCGCGCGATTATTTATTAACTCGCCTCGTCATTATTACCATTTTGTGGCCATAAAAAAGAACTATTACATACATAGGATAGTGCGTATATATAGATCCTATATAGAATTAAATGAATCAAAAATTTCCCAGGGGGAATTATCTGAGCAATGAGTAATTCGAGTAGTGCAAATATTTGAGAATATTCTGATAAAATAAAAAAAATGTTCAGTTTTTGATTCAATTATTAAACAATATTGAATCTAATTTATAGGAAATCATTCTAAAGCTTTTTATGGAAGCTTTCCAAAGCTTTTCAAGAAAGCTTTCTAAACCTGCCTATGGCAGCTTTTTAAGAAAGCTTTCTAAACCTGCTTAAGAAAGTTTTCTAAACCTGTTTAAGAAAGCTTTCTATTCCTGTTTAAGAAAGCTTTCTAAAGCTGTTGAAGGAAGCTTTTTAAAAAGCTTTGTAAAGCTGTTTAAGAAATCTTTCTAAACCTGTTTAAGAAAGCTTTCTATTCCTGTTTAAGAAAGCTTTCTAAAGCTGTTTAAAAAAGCTTTTCAAAAAAGCTTTCTAAACCTGTTTAAGGAAGCTTTTTAAAAAGCTTTGTAAAGCTTTTTAGGAAGCTGTTTAAGGAAGCTTCTAAGAGCTGTTTAAGAAAGCTTTCTAGAGCTGTTTAAAAAAACTTTTCAAAAAAGCTTTCTAAACCTGTTTAGGGAAACTTTTTAAAAAGCTTTCTAAACCTGTTTAGGGAAGCTTTTTAAAAAAGGTTTCTAAACCTGTTTAAGGAAGCTTTTTAAAAAGCTTTGTAAAGCTGTTTAAGAAGTCATTCTAAAGCTTTTTAGGACGCTGTTTAAGGAAGCTTCTAAGAGCTGTTTAAGAAAGCTTTCTATTCCTGTTTAAGAAAGCTTTCTAAAGCTATTTAAAAAAAAATTTTCAAAAAAGCTTTCTAAACCTGTTTAAGGAAGCTTTCTAAAACTGTTTAAGGAAGCTTCCTAAAGCTGTTTAATGAAGCTTTTTAAGAAAGTTTTCTAAAGCTGTTCAAGGAAGCTTTTAACAGTTGTTTACGAAAGCTTTCTAAAGCTGTTTAAAAAAGCTTTATAAATCTGTTTAAGGAAGCTTTCTAAAGCTGTTTAAGGAGCCTTTTTAAAGCTTTTCAAGAAAGTTTTCTAACGCTGTTTAAGGAAGCTTTTAGGAGCTTTTCAAGAAAGCTTTCTAAGATAGCGAAAATCTGCGAAAAACCTCTCCAGAATTTTGAAAAACTTAGCGAGAACTTCAAAAGTTTTATAAATTATTCAGAATTTTTTGAAAAGCTCGTAAATTTTGGCAAAGCTTTACAGTAATTTTCTTAAAATCGCCTGAAAATAAAAGTTCTTTAAAAATCTAATTCTCTGGAAGAACTACTCAAAGCTATCTCTTTCACGTCTTCCCACAAATTCAAGCAAATTATGTGTCAATTACTTAATCAGCTAATAAATTACGTGTGATAACACATATATAATACATATATCTCACATGTTTTCATGAATATATTACAAATATTTGCGAATAACCCACACAAATATATTTGCTTCCAGATAATTCCCCCCTAAGAAAATCCTCAATTTTCTTCGAAATCGCACAAAAATCCCATATGAAAAAAAAAGTCGGTTTACAATTCTATTTTGTAAAGAGCGTCATATCCACATCATTGGCATTTTCTTTACAAGACAACCAACGCAAAACATAAAAGCTCCGTCCATGTTCGCATTACGCAATCAGCGAAAACACAATCAAGTTCAAAGTGAGAGTCAATTTGCGGGAAGAAGAAGTAAAAGACAAGAGAAAAAAATGTAAAATCGAATATTGTATCAATTTGTTGTGAAAGTATAAATATGTAAATATATTTTACATTCCTTTAATTGTACTGAGAGTTTTATTGGTTGGAAATTTTCCACGATTATTTGTCATACACTCCATTCTCGAGAGAGACCTGAGAGGCAAAAGGAGGTTATCCACAATTGGAGCAGAAGATGAAAATCTCAAAAAGCACATTTCGTGGCATTTCGGATGAGATTCTCCAACAATGTGGGCTATTTTCACCTTGAAAAATTCATAAACACGCAAACTAGTTTCTCTCACAGTAAAAACATTCTGTAGATGTCAATAAAAGGAATTTGGAAGAGGAGAAAATTTGGGAAATTATAGTTTTTTGTTTTTCTAAAATTGTTTTGGCCTTTCTCAGAAAGTACCTACTATTAAGAATTTAATTTGTTTACAGAGACAATAGCAATGAGTTACTCAGCATTTTTCGTGCATTTAATGATTCTTAATATCATTAAAAATTATATTGAGAACTCAAAAAACATCTAGGTATAGAAGTTAGCGAATTTCCTTGCTTTATTTCTTAGACTTCAAAATTCATCAAATAATATATCTTGTTTAAACTAAAAATTAAACAAAATCTATGAAAGCTTTCAAAATTTTGAATAAACAAAACATAATTTGACGAATATTAAAAAAAAATTAATCAGAAAAGCTAAAAAGTTAGCTGAAAAAAGGTTAACAAAATTTTAGAGTCTAAAAAATAAAATACAATACTTTGGATGCTTTGAAAATATCTCGAGTTCTTAAAGAATATTATACAAAAAAAATCCCTGAATAAAAATCTGAAAAAAATTTTGAAAAATTTTGTTCAAAACCTTCGAAATTTTTATAAGCTTCATAAATTTTTTAAAACTCCACAAATGGTTACGAATTTCTGCAGAAGCTCTACAGAATTTTTAAACAAAGCCTATAAACAAATAGTCTAAAACTCCAAACTGGCCCAAAGCTCAAGTCTGGTGTAAGGCTAAAGCTAAAGGTTGCCTAGAGTTCAATATTGGCTTAAACGCTGACCTAAACCTCAAGATTGGTTTAAGGGTCTAAAATAAATAAAAAACGAGTGGCAATCCTAGATTGCGAACGTGGAATTCTTACAGATTATGCCAAGAAAATTGATCAGTTTTTCTAGCTATACGTCTTTGAATTTTCGAAAAATTACTTGTGGACTTTAGCGCCACTAGCGGTGGCCGGATGAACTTCCACTGTTCTAAGGAATTGTAGCATTTTCTAAGACCTTTCCAAAAAGTATTTAATGATCAAAATTGGACCCATAGAACGGGAGATATAGCCAATATAAAATTCAATATTTAAACTGGTTTATTTCAGCTTCAGGTTTATGTAGAGACTTGTTTAATATATCGTTGGAAAGGTCTCAGCCTAGGCTACAACATACTAAAATTTCAAGAAAATTGATCAGTTTTTTTTTAAATATTCTAAAAATAGTATTTCAACACTTTCCAAAATGGCGGACGGAGGGGTTGGGGGAGGTCGACTATAGCGCCATCTTGTAATTTACCCTCACTTATGTACCTTTGCCGAAAACCGCAAGTCTCTATCTAGACCGGTCTGACCACTTTGGTATTTCGCGACCACCGCAATAGTGAAATTTGTAAGAATTCCACTAAAAACTTGAATAAAGATTCTACCTACTAAAAGAAAT
>CAKKOB020002163.1:0-14960 GCA_918844115.2 Phlebotomus perniciosus
GCTTTATAAGAAAGCTTCCTTAAGCTTTATAAAAAAGCTTCTTTAAGCTTTATAAGAAAGCTTCCTAAAGCTATATAAGAAAGCTTCTAAAGCTTTATAAGAAAGCTTCCTAAAGCTTTACAAGAAAGCTTCCCCAAACTTTCTAAAAAATCTTTTTAATAAAGCTTTTTAAGAAAGGTTTCTAAAATTGTCTATAAAAAAGCTTCAAGAAAATCCGCAAAAGCTCTCTAGAATTTTAAAGCTTAACGAATTTTCCAGAAATTTTTAAATGCTGGTAAATTTCAGTATCATTGCTTTTCAAGAATTTTAGAAAGCTTTCAGCTAATCAAGCTTTTTCTTCAATGTTTAAGAAATACCTTAAAAGCTCCTGAAAATTTTCAAAAGCTCCTAAAAAATCTAAGACTCAGATAAAACTTCCCAAAGCTCCTGATCATCTTTGGATGCTTTCAAAATGACTTGACTTACATATCTTATAGCATTTCCATTCCACTTCCAAGAGCTCTGTTGGAAACTGTTCAAAATAGTTATTTAACAATGGAAGCAATTTAGAGCTTTAAGAATACTCAGGTTTCTTTAACAAGCATCCAATTTTTCATACTAAACCAACTAAAACCCGAAAGCATTACTTAACCCATAATGGTAATAAGGCATGAGTCAGACCTTCCTGAGTAGCTCCAACCGGAGTTGGCTCTTCACTTTCTATCACGATGTCAACCCAAATGGGAAGACAGTCCGAAGGAGGTGATGATTGTGGTGAAGCGGAGGAACAACGAATATTATTATACATTTGTTAAGATGCTCAACAAAGCGTGACGAATATACCTTCTGTCTCGACCACTGGCCTGAAGGAGTTAAAAACCACCAGAGACTATTGTTTGAGGAAAAATTGTGTTGCTCCCCCATCACAAGTGACCCTCACTCAATCGTGAATCTCCAAGTGCGTTCCTTGCGTTGTGCAACTGGAGTGCTTCCAGAAGATAAATACCATATAGGCATAGTTACGTTGGAGGTATAAAGAAAGAAACCCCATCGCGTTTCTTGATCACGAAATGGAGAGCAAAAAATAAGATACCCCGAGACCAGAAGCTCAAATCCACAAGACAAGTCAAAGAGAAGTAACCAAAAGAGACTTGACTTATGGTTGGGATGTTTGTCTGTAGTTGTTACACGAGATGGCAAATGCTTCCACCATCACTGGGTGAGAGCGAGAGGTGAATTTTTAAATTCCATCAACTCGTTTCCAAGCTGTTTCTATACAATTATACGTCTTTAGAGGAGATAATATTATTGTGCCACGGAGGCGAACAATAAAAGCAATTTGAGAAGGTTTCCACTTCTTGCAATTGTGTTTGTATATTTTCTTCTCTATGTTGGGATGTTGTCATTAAATTACATCTCACCCCTCCCCAATTCCCTCACATCCCAACGAGATACGTGTGTGGTAGTCTCACGCCGATCCAGGTAAAACTCTTCACGACTGCCAGAGCCACACACACGTTTGGAGGATGGATGGACTGAGGTGAAGGTATAAGACAGCCATTATCATACTTTGGAGCACTGTTGCCGCAACTTCTTCCACTTAGAGAGCTCAAGAGTGGCACATCAAGCCGGTTTTTCTTATGCATTTCTCAACATGGGTTATAAAATGCATAAGAAAAAGGTTGACTTTGTGAAAGCCACTTCTCTGACCACCTGCCCTTCATTTGGTTGGGGCAAAGCAACAACAAAAAACTCAACCTCTAATGTGATGCGCTATCAGGATTCGACCCAAGACTTCTCTACCTGAGAATCTTTTTTTTCTTAACCTCCATTTCGGCTTTTAAATTGATCGTCCGATAAGGTTTTTGTCTCAAGCCCCAGCAGGAATATGTTTGGAACCCTTTATGTTTTTAGAGCAAGGGTGCTTTACTTTTTATTGAGAAACGATAGAGAAAAAAAACTGATTGAATTTGAAAAAAAACGGTTCATTCTGGCAGTTAATAATTACGAATCTGGGGGCCTTAACTGATTCGTCAGTAACTTATACATTTCAGTTAAATTAACTGGCGATCCCAGAGATTACCTAATTGGTTAGCCGACTCTTACCAGATACTGATACTTAAACATCAAATTGCTAAAATTCAGAAAATGAATAAACAAACTTAAAGTAAGATCCCCTTGTCTGAAACTTATTGGACTACATGTAGGGAAGGTGAGGAATCAAGTGTCACCAGCAATATTGTGGTTTATGGAGGTTCATTGCAACTGGTTTGCCAAATCTCATTCCCTATCTTGTTACTTGTGTTCCATCTTCTCGACTCCAACTGATATCGTCTCGGCAGGTAGGCAAAAATCACTCGTCCGCTCAGCATATGGCGTGTATTAGGGCCTCCTCTTCCTCTGCCACAAACTGGGCCATACAAAGGAATAATTCCCTGAGAAGAGAGTCGTTCCAATTTTTTCCGCTTTCGGTCTATTTCTCTTTAAGAGACTCTCCATCAGGATAAATTACAGTTGAAGTGGAAAATTTGAATTTCAAATATTGATGTATGATTCGTGCATAATTTCTTTCAGGGAAAGAAGGGAAAATAAAAGAGACCCATCGTATGCCAAATTGACCTATGAGAATAAGCAGATGCTATCTCTCCACAAAAAATTATATTTTGGAGAAAGAAAAAAGAGATGTCTGGTTGAAGAATTCACATTTGAGTCTATTTGAATATTCTCTAGTGGAATGAAAGATAGAAAAATACCTTCACCCTTAACATCCTCCATTTCTCGCAATGTTCCATTAAGTTTTTCCCATTTGCATCCTTCATCACGCCGTGGTTGTTTGCCCTTCGACAGTCATCTTTGGGTTGTGCATCAATTTCTATGACTTTAATTTACAAGAGAGAAAACTATAAAAGATGTGAGAAAGGGAGAGACCATCGATTTGAGATAAGAGTGAAGAAAGATCGTATTACAGTGACTTTTCATCGCGCGTTTGCCCCTTTCAGACGTCTTCGTCTGCGCCCAATATGCCTTGAAAAACGAACCTCTCTTGAGGCTCAACATAAAATCTTTGGTGGAACAAAAAAATAACTCTCCACCATATCCTATTCTTGGCCTCGGAATCTCGGAGTCTTGTGCATTTGATGGAATATATGTTTACTTTTGTAACCCAACGTCATCAAAATATTGTTGGAAGCAGACACGAACTCCGGAGGCAGTCGGATCAGCATGCACGCAGTGCAGGGGTTGGTCCAGTTCGAGTCTGGCATTGCCTGGATGCTGAGTCTCACAATTCAACAATACGCGATATAACTGCTGGAAAAAGAACATCGTTGCCATATTTCCTCACATCTTGTGCATTCACCCGAGTACACATATGCTGGGCTACATGCCTTCGATGGGCCTCAGTTTGTTTTTTCATCACCAACACATGGGCATTAAAGTCTTTAAAACAAGCTCTGACTCTTTCTCTTTCTCAACAGTCAAAGGTGTGTTTCCACCCAGTTGCACTAGGTTTAGACTCATGGGCTGAAAGGTGGGAAAGATTTCGGAAATGTTGTAAAATAATAAAAGAAAATTTCAAAATTACAAAATTTGAAAAAAAACAGTTTTGAAATAGACTGCAAGGATTCAATATATTCGAAATTATCTATATTTCTTTAAGATCCAGAACTATCTTTAGGAGCATGAACCTAGGTATAGTTTTCGAATATGGATCAAGATTTGATCGATTTTGGAATTTTAAATTAAATTTAAGGATAATTTCAATATCCAAATTTGGATTTCTCTAATTTATTTAGGAACCTAACTTTTGGATCTTTTAAACTAGTCTGAACCTAGTTTTCAAATCTAGAAATCCAAAACCAAAATTTTGGTTTCGAACTTTAAAAAACTGTTGTATTCAGAATATTTGCAAACATATCCCAAATGAATCTCTATATTCAAACCCCTTTATCCATTATTTCTAGCACTTTAGAACTATTCATTAAGATCCTGGTACACCTTTAATTAAAGACATCTCAATCCCTCATTTCAAAAACATCAGTAACCAATATTGGAAACTTTCCGTTGAAAGATTGATCGGTGGTGTACCCCATTTGTGTTGGCAATAGGTGTATGTGGAAAAGACGAGAAGACATTTTGAAAGGTAGATTTTATAGTGGCGTGTATTTAAAAGTTATGTGCAGATGTTTTGTTACTCTCCAAACAACTCCCGACTCTGTATGCGTGAAACCACTACATAGTCAGCGAAAACCACTTCCAACTGACGAAGCTCAACTGAAAATCGAATTGAAGCCAAACTTTAGTTTATCTTTCGCCTTGAATCGACAATGTTACGCTGGTGTGCCTCGCATGACAGTTGAATTTGGTTGATTTGACCGTTTAGCAAACGCAATAGGGATTTATTGCAAGAAGTGTGTGACCAAATAGTCACATCATCGCATATCCTGGAGGATTATTTATCTCTTGTGGCTTCAAATGGTGATTTGTGCTAGATTTATGTGCATGTGAGTTAAAGCCACAGGGTGGATTTTCCCGCCAATGCAATCGGTTGAGGAAGTGCAGTGGCAAATATTTGTGGTGGATATTTTTGATTTGGCTTTTTCGGCGGGAAAGAATGTGAGAGAATTTGGTGCGGATGAAATGCAAATTGTGAATATGTGTTTAGGGTTGAAAGTTTGATTTTAAACACTGAGTGAGAGGTACAATAAAACACGCCACAGAGTGAAAAATCCAGCCAGGAGAAACCCTTGGATTACCCATTTATATCATCACACCCACTAAAATGGATTACACTGTGAAATCATTTAATTTCAACACGGCATTTTTGCTTCTCGGTAAGAATTACTCATTTTCTTCCGGGAGCTCAACCACACATAAAAGTTTCATCCATAAAACCGTGCATTTAATTTAATTGACGTTTTTACCCGCTGGCAGATGCTTTTCCTCTCCCTCCCTCCAACCATTTTTCGTGTAAGAATGGAATAAGGGAAGAAATTGACTAATGGGTTTCTTTTGCGAAACGGTGCGAAGGGTTTCTAAAAGAGAAAAACACCTGTATGATTTTCATCCCGCAATAAGTCATCCCGCTTTCGGACTCCCGCCCAATTAACTGGGTTGGGATTTTTCGCCAGAATTTCACTTCGCTATCGGCGTCTGCAGCTGCTGAGCATATCGATGGTGAAACAGAAAATTCCACACACCACCTTTCACGAATCACACAATATTTGTGCTTCATGCCTTCTCCCTCTCTTTCGTGGTTTTTGCACTGCCACAATGGGCAGAAAGTAAACAAAAACTGTACACCATATTTAGCGGTGCCATAACGTAGATTGAAGAACTGGAATATGTTTAGAATTCTTTCAAAGATGATAAAATAGATAGCTTGAATGGAGTATGATAAACCTGAAAGTTTGAGCTTAAAATATTTGATAGTTTGTGAGATATTAGCAAAAGTGTTTAAAGGCAAACTTAGAAAAACATCGAAAGTTTAATTATTCTTAGAATTCTTGTTCGACTTTTGAAATACGTTTAAAAGCTTAGAAACATTGAATATATTTAAAGCCACCGTAAATTAAAATTCGATAAAAATTATCACGAAAAACATCGAAACTTTTGTAATTTAAAACTGGCTTACTTTAAAAAAAATCCCTCAGATTTACATTCTTGTATAATAAACCCTAAAAATTTGGGCTCAAAATATTTAATAATTCCTGAGATATTAACAAAAATGTTTAGAGGAAAACATAGAAAAACATCGAAAGCTCAACTGTTACTAAAATTCTTATCCAATTTTCAAAATTCTAAGTCCGTTTGAAAGCTTAGAAGATCGTCTTTAATTGAGATAATAAAAAGAGATATTTAGAATATCTTTAAAGCCTCGGTTTATGAAAATTCGATAAAAATTCATCAAAAAAACATCGAAATTTTCACAATTCGTTTCTCTAAAAACACATAACTTCCATTTCCCTACATTTCTTCCTCAATGTACACCATTTGCAGCACTTTTCTCGACCTTTCGTCACCTCCTGAGTATTTTTACGGGCATAGAGGGGATGATATTTGCATCGGTAGCAAATATTCTGTATGAAATGGTATTCCTGTCATGCGACTCGATGGCACAATATATGTTGACTATGCAAAATTTTCTGATTTACTAAATCCGAGATACCCTCCTTCACAAAGCACATATCTCATTCATTCTCGATGCACGCATTTCGATTCCAGAGTTAGATATCTGTATAGATGTAATTTGCGTAGTCAGGAAATAGCTCATTGAGTCATTTCGGTTAATTATCTCCAGGTAAATTTTCTCGGTGAGCAAGTTCATTTGTGTTTAACTTCCAAAGAAGAGGTTATAAATCAGAGATAATGTTGTAAGATCTACAATCTGCAGTGTTGGCAACTCTCATAATTCTCAAAATCCCATCATAGAATTGACGATGTGTGCTGAAGACGCAAGCCTGGGCCACAAATGCATTCATCCCCATCTTGGTTATTGCCCAATCGTGTGGGTGGGAGACGCTGTTGTCCTTATCCTCTTATCAGAGTAGATTATTTCTGGTTGAGTGGCTCTCAGATTATTATTTGAGCAGATTGCACTGGTTTACAAGTTTCCTCCGTTTCCTCTTCTGCCGTGTGCATGAGAATTCTCCTGAGGGATTTCTATCTCTCCCTTTGGACGCATCCCTCTCCTTGGGAGAATCCTCCCGACGTCCGTTTCATGAACACATTTGATTCATCCCTATCCCCCGCACTCACTTTAGAAAATGCAACCCCACAGAAACTGTTGGCATTGAAGTTTGAAATGTGGCTGAATCTTGGGGATGTAAAATTAACAATTCTCTGTATATCTGGGTGAAATATCACTTATTTGCATAGCTATAAGTTCGGTGAGTGGGTGTTGAAACTTTAATAGACATTCTCTCCTTTTCTTTACTGTGAAAATTAATAAAATGCATGAGGAAATTTGAATATTCTTTCAACAAATTAAACCACACAAATAATTGAAGTTTCTTCTACAAATGCACTTCAAACTTGATGCCTTAAATTATTACCCAGAAAGAAGAGATTTCATTTGAATATGTTATTTTTGTATATTGAGGGGTTTTTCTCAAGACAAAGAGGGAGAGGGAAAAAAGTTTTTCCATACCTGTAATAAAAAAATAGTTTCTTGTAAGAATCACAAATTTCCATCTAGTTTCCCATTAATTGTAAAGTTTTCTCATGCAGGTAATTTTTAATTTGAAAAACACAAAAAAATAACTTTATATTCACTGAAAATTTCTTAACGTTTTCTGTAGATGCAAATGAGGTGGAGATTTTTGAGACAGAAATGTCTGTTTTTTTCTTCTCTCTAAAAGCAAGACAATCCAAGTGATACAGATGTTATTTATAACCCCCTCATCCCTCAAGTTTGACCAGAAATAAGCGTGTTATTTAACATTTTATCTCTCACTCTCATTCTCCACTCCATTCAGTTGCGATGTTCCTCATGAATATTTTATTAGTTAATTTCAGAACTAGCTGTACGTGAAGGTATTTTAACTCGTGAGTTTTGTATGCAACTGAGAGGATTTTCTGGTTATATTGTTCAGTAAATAACTAAACTATCATGTCATACTCATATCAATTCAATTATCAGTGATATTATCACGTTTCCCCTACATAGAGCTCATTTGTTGATCAGTTAATTTATTATTTGCCCTCATAGGTCGCTTTTCTATGTTTTTTGGGAAGTTAATTAACGAGTTTTCTTTTTTTGGAATAAATTGTATAATTAAATGTTTTCAAAACATCACTAGTTTTGAATTTAATTTAAAAGGCTTCCCTTGTGCTATATACATACATAGCACATACAAATTTCCAATTTTAAATCAGGTTTCCTCCCTTCAAAAAGCTTCCTAATTATTTTTCCTTTAAATTAAACCGAAATTTAATATCCGTGACTTCTTTTCTGCCTTTCAAAAGTATTTAATTCAAATACTGCAGTAGATTTTAATCATAAATCAACCATAAAAAATTTAATGCCCATAAAACAATTAAAATCACCCAGAAATTTTCTCGTTCATCTCATTTTCCAGAAGGGATAAAACGCTGGAAAATCCTCCCCTTCGGCGCAAATCATCGGAAATTTCAATATATCGTTATATTATACTTTGTAACGAATTTTTCTGCTCTTTCTCCCCATAATTGACTCTCAATCCCGCCCCCTTCGTCTTTCATCGGGGCTCACACCCCTGACTTTTTGGCGGATATATAAATTGCAATTATTTACACTTTGGCACGATGGAGGAGTCTCACCCTCCGCAGAGAGGATGCCAATCCCTGTGTCACTAGCAATGGCCAAACAATCGAGAGGAAGCGAAGAGCAAAAAGGCGCATTTTTCATTCTATTTTTCTGGGTAAAGAGAGAGAGAGAAATGAATAAATCCTGGTCGAGGAGAGGTATTGAATTCCTCCTTTTTTTCCTGCTGAATATATGTACCATTGTGCCCAGAGGATGGAAAGATGTTTGGGGAAGTTTCGAGTGCCGTTTGCCTGGAATTCCTTTCAAATTGTCGAGCCCTTGTCTTCACCAGAGACGAGCACCTTTTTCGCCCCTAAACAATGCTTGTCCCAGCATAACAAAAACTCCCCGTTGAGTCCCGGAGGATGGCCTCAAATCACAGATCATGGTGAGATTGGAATATCTAACATTTGTATCCTTTTGTGTTGCTCCAAAAAAAAAGAACGATCAATTGGCAAAAGAAATGTTTTATTTGCCCATAGCCTCTCGATCTTTCTCGTTTTCAACCAAAAAAGAAGAAGAAAAGCAATAAAATCTCGAGCAAAAAGAAACTGAAGAATAATTTATACTTCTACATTTTCCCATTCCTCACGTCCAACACCATATAATTTGAGGCGATGAGGATTCATTTCTTTTTGCTGCATCAGGAATTGCCGACTTGCACGCAGGTAGAGGAAGAATCTCCTTTGGTTGGAGAACAATTTGCCATAGATGGGATGTTATTTGGTTCATTTGAAACCAGCAGCCAGCAAAGCTGGTGAATTTTCTCCTCGATCGCGCATCAGCTTCTTGCATCTTCTATAATGATCAGAAGGCGCAAAAAATGCAGATAGGCAGCTGAAGTGAAAACTATTTAAAAAATATAAAGTAAAAAACTCGTTCTCGATCGTGTCAGACACTCATGAGGCGGATCAGTGTTGGTAAAAAGCCTGTGAGATCACCATGAGATCACTTTTGGCATTATACGAGCCAATTGGAAGGAAGTCCATGTGTTTTTTCTCGTGATCTGTGCATCCAATATACGGCAACTTTTTGGACCACATGTCACTCTGGTGAATGCTTTCAAGACACATTTTCTCCCCTCGAAAGTCAGATATTTATTCTGTTTGATTCTCGAAAAAAACGCACCAGTCTCACTTTGATGATTGCTGCACAAATGTCTTAAGATAAACATGGGTGTTTCCTCTTTTATTGCCGCAGAACTCGCTCTCCAACCAGGGAGAGTTCGACTGTAAGTGATAGAGTTCCAGAGCTTTATAGAATTACTTAATTTTTTTTATAACTTCTTCTGAATGCCAGAAAGATCCCCCTCTAAACGTTCAACGTTTTTTTAAGACATTGAATAATTTCAAGCACTCTGTGAAGCCTTTACCCTCGTCCTCAATGTGTGTCTTCAAGTGTCTCATTCTCGATGTTCAAAAATACAATTCCTGATCATTTGATGAATCAAATATCTTCATCTCATGGAGATGATCGTGTTTTTTTAAGCGTCTCTTCGCCTTGAGATTTCTTGAATTTCTAATTGACTTTTTATCCATCTCTCTCTGGCTCAACCATTAGACTTTGATTCACCCAAATTGTCTGTGAGTCAACAATCAAGAGTCTCTTTCTCGGGATTTACTCATCAATTTCTCTTCATCCTCCAGTTGATTCTTTATTTGATGGAATCGTGTGGCGCGCACTGTGTGTTTTCCAATCAATCAATTTAATTGTACATGTCCTCCAGTACTAAATCCATTTCAATTGCCAACACATCTCAATCTTCAACACTGGAATATTCTTCATGCATTATCATCAATTTTGGGCTGTTGACAAAGACGCCGGGGAATTGACTTGGTGGCGCGCACTTTTCACATGAGGTTAAATTGCTTGACGGAAGACGGTTCTCATGTCTTTGTTTGCCGTGTTGGGTTATTATTTGAATTTTTTTTTTCATATTTAGTAAATTATAAATAAAAATAACCCATCATCAAATAATTTTATATGCCTTCCTCAACAATGGGAGATGATGGCAAAGGGGGAGAAAAAGTTATTCTTAAGTGCATAAAACGGCAGCAACTCTTTTGTGTGTTTCTTCCTTTTCTTTTTCCACTTTGCCCTCAGATGGGTGTTCAATTCACGGTTAATGATTTCAACCACCGGAAACGGCAGGTTAAGTTACCGCACAGCAATTTATTTGTCGAAAAAATGCCATCAGGAAAATCAAATAGGAGCTCGTTTTCACCAAGTCAAATTGGGGGTTGGAATGGCACATTGACTCCTCGTCTAACATCAATTTTCCTTTGGCGCCAAATGAGGTGTGTCTCGTGGTGTCGAGTTCTCTCTGATGGCGCGGCGGAAAATGAGGATATAGCGATTCTTTTTGCTTTCTATATATTTCAAAATTCCCTGGAAGAACTCCATTTGCAAAATACGGGAATCCTCACGTAATTTCCTGGAATTAATAAATTATCTCCCACATAGCACAATTCTCACATACATTTAAATGAGCATTATTCAAAGAGTCAAACGCCTTGCTGTATTATTTAGCAACAAGGAGGAGATAATGTGTATGATGATATATTCATTATTTTGCTTAATAAGATGTTATGCGTTAATGTTTAAGGAGAAACAGTCGTCAGATTTTTTGTGAAAATTTACTAATGTAATCTTGAAGTCGAAAAAAGATGTTTTAGAACAAAATTTGTTCTAAATTTAGTACTGAAACTAATCTAAAAATGATTATTCGCAATTTAGCGTATTTTTACTGTTGTTTTTCGAAGTCTCTTCTTATTTTTTTAAGTTTAGAACAAAATTTAGTACATGATCGAATATTAATCAATTCAAAAATGAATCTAAATTTATAAGATTTCAACCGTTAATCCCATCAATTCGTCAAATCCCAAGATATTTCCCCCTTTTTTTAGCACACAGGTGGAGGGAAGTACAACTTTCCCTCCTGGGGCACCTCCTTGGTCAATTCATCATCCAAGGTGGTGCAAGAAAAGAAAGAAAAAGTCACCTTCCCAGAATTCACAGGAAGGTATAAACCTGTGGGAGTGAGAGACAAGTACACCCGTTGTCTCTGAAATAAATCTCCTCAGGCTTCCATGAGCTCTTTGGCGAACACTGTCCTCTTCCCTCCATAGAGGTGAGAGTTGACGAGGAGCCGGTTGAGCGGCTAAAAGTATTTCCGTGGTGAACTTCCCGCCACAGCGACTTACAGCGAAAACACCTGTGAAAAGAGGTGGAGGGCAAAAGTCTTGGGTAAATTACTTGATGTCTTTCATCATCGAGTCATGAATTGCTGAGAGAGAAGACAAAAGAGTGTCTGAACGAGAAATTTCCCACTGCATAAATTAATACAATATTTTCCACGTTCCTCATAATATCTATCCCACATTGCAGTCAAATAGCTTCCACTGAGGGGGCCTCCCGTTGCCGCCCACACCGGTAGAAGTATAGAAAAAGAGGTACAAAATAAATTGATGGTAGTGTGAGGTGGATTTAATCCACCTGAGAACGATGAGAAGCACGTACATTCTATCATTGTGGTGATTGCATGTTGAATTTGATGTAATTACAAACACATAATTCGGATTGATGAAAATTGTACAACCTACCCCCTCCCCCCTCATTCCACACCCCTCAGTGATTCGCATAACATTCCCTCTCGCAAATTCATCTCTAATTACGAATTCAGACCATTCTTGCATTTGCAAATGTCTCCCAGAATCCCAAATGCCCAAGCATTATTAGAATGTTATTCGCGAGACAGCACTCTGTTATTTTGCCATTTCTCGCAATAAACACATCTCACCAGCTCTCCCTCCTTGGAGCACTTGTGCGACATCTCTAGTCCTTGGGGGGTGCACACAAGTCCCCCAAGTTTTTTTTTTCATCCCGCCCGTGAATTTTCAGCGACAGGCGGTGGCTCTTGTTTCGCTAATTTGAATATTTATGAGGGGACTCATTGGGAATTTTAAGATGTTCCCTCCTCCACCGCGACAGGAATTATCTTATCCAACAATTTTTGTCCACCCCCACGGGTGCTTCGGGCATTTTTTGCATATTTTGTACTCAGGCAAAAGCTTCAAGTATTTAAGTCAGTTCTTCGCGGTGTTATAACAAAAAAGCTTTGTGGAAATTGCTCTGTGGTAACATTCTGTGTGAAATATTTCCCAAGAAGATTGGTCTGATATTTAAGCAGCAGAATAAGAAACAGAAAATTCAAATGATCAAGAGATTATCAGAACTGCTGATACAACTATAAAACTATAAAAGTTTTCTATATCGCGCGAGAACTCTAAAAACTCCATTAAAGAGATTAAATGTAAAAAACGCGATAGACTCGCCATAAATTTGCCTATAAACTGGAGAGCTTTGCCAAAAAGGGAACATATTTTCCACAAACGAGAAAAACTATCAAGAAATTCAGCCAAATATTTCCTTATGCCTTATTTATAGCCCTGAAGAATATTCCCTTAACATTTTATCTCCATTTTCTCAGAGTGCAATCCCCATTGATTTCCCTGTCTCTTTTTGTAATCGTTTATGCGTAGGCAGCCAAAGAACTCTTCAAGTCCAAACAAAGCTGAGAAAATTCACCCCATGGTGGATGATCATTTCTCCATCGAGAGTATTCTGTTTGGGAGTTGATGGAAAAAATTCTTGAGATTGATTTTGCCTCCCAAGAGTGGCCAGCACGCACCTCCAAACCAAACCATCCGCTATTGAATATTCAGTTAAGAATGAAAATTAATATTAATTAGGGATGGGGACAATTTGGCCAATTTTTTCACACTTGAACAACTTTTCCACGCCGAGATTCATTTTTATTATTGAGGAATAAATTATTTAGCATTAGATGTGATGACAAATGGGAAAAAAATTCACGGGTGGGGAGAGGAAAGAAAAGAATTTGCATATCATCGGTGAAAGAAGAGCCATTGAAGAGGGACCTCAAGTAGGTGACTAATTGAATATCTATGCCGCACAATTCATATTTAGAGTAATGTTTGTGCACTTAATGGGTGGAAAATGGTCACATAATTGTGCTATGGGTGAGAGAGACAGAGAGCTTTTTCCAGGATGCGGTATGTTGAGGCAATTGAGTATGTAATTTGTACAAAATCACCAATTATGCCACTCGGAGATGCCACTTTCCATCGGCCAGAGTTGTCTGTGTACGGGAAATGAGTTATTTACTCATTATTATGTCACATTTTACTATAGAATAATTATGCACGGAGCAGAGGTAATATTCATAGGACTGACGATGAAAGCCATTTTACCACCGTTACCTTGCATTTCCCGGAGCCACTCGACATTTTCCATCCTTATGAGCACCACCATCATAACCACTTTCATCATGGTTAATTTAATTGTTAAATGCAAGAACCAAATGAACAGGTGATGATATTTTTCGAAACGCACTCAAGAGACCTTAATTGGTGGCCGTTTGGTGTTTTTTTTGTCCAAAGTCACCTTTCTCGTTTTCTTCTCTCGAAAACCCCAAATGCGTCTCATATACGCAGTTTTGTTCTAATGATCTTCAACCATGAGAGCTGTTGAGATGATGTCTGTCGAACAGGATTTTCATCTCATCCAACATCTTCTCGCAGAGCCATTGCCTTATTACAAAACTCGTTTCTGCGGCATCAACAACTCTTCTTTATTTTCTCCCTGGCCACCATCTTTCCGATCAACGCCAAGACATAAATTGTATATTTATACGTTGCCGAGGAGACATTAACCTCGAAATGCGACGAGAATGACCGTAGGCAAAAATATAAGTCTTATTAGATGACATCGTCTTCCATACACGTTGTGCCTCGTCAACAATCATAATAATTAATGATATGGAAATTTAATGGATTTCAATCTAATTCCACTCGACTATCTTCCTCTCCTTCTCACATCTTCCCGTTGTTGACTCTTCGTTCTTATCCGGAATGGGTTTTTGGGAAGAGGAGAGATGGCTTCAATTTCAAATTTACCCTCCGACAGACTTCATCGCCGAGGGGCTTCCAAATCGACTTTTCACGCGCTATTATCTTTCACTTGAGACCTAATCAACTGACAATTTAAGATAGGAATGGGTGTTAAGCGTTTGCTGAGGTGAATATGAAGTAGAAATGTTGGAGGAAAATAGATTTTGAAAGATTGGTTCTGGATTTAGAAAGCTCTATAAACTTAAGAAACTAATATGAACCTGGTCCTAGATTTATTTTTCAAAAATTCTAATAAGATTCAAAACTTTAAGTCTCAGTGCGAACTTTAAAAATTACTCCAAACTAGGGTTTCTTAGGAATTTGAAAGTAATCCAAAAATCTTTATTTTGGACTTTAATAAACTAGATTAATCCAGGATTAAAAATCTACATTAGATCTAGTCTAGAAATAATCTAAACTTATGAGGTGTTTTGTGGAATTAGTCCAGGCTAACCAAGAATCCTAATCTAAAGTCAAAAAATTAAGCATATCTCTATAGTAAAGCATATTCTAATCTAATTAAATATTTAAAAAAATAAAATCCCAATCCAAAATTCTAAATTTAAACCACAACTCGTTAAAGCAAACAATTGCCATCCCTTTAAGTGAATAAGACACCAAGATGATTTCTGAGGAAAAATTAACTTTTGACCCTAGAGGAATTTTCACGTAATCTTGGGTTGCCGAGGGAAGTTATCTAATGCCGGTTTGTCTCATAATCCGGC
>CAKKOB020002164.1:0-14959 GCA_918844115.2 Phlebotomus perniciosus
CATTCGGCAAAAAAGTAGCAGACTTTATCATCCCACTAACTCCCTCCTCTCCAATCGCACTCCGCCAAGTCTAAACTTGGCATTTCTTTTTTCGCAATTTTACATGAATGAGGAATTAAAAATCGCTGTTGATGGCCTAAAAAGTAGTCAATGTGATGTGCGAATTAAGTTTTGCTAAAAAACCTCGTTGTGTTTAAAATTACCTAACGGATTTAAGAAAACGGATAATGTCTTTCAAAAGACAAATCTATAATAACGCAAGTTTGTGCAAGACAGTATCTGATATCACATTATAACATGGCTTTGTAATTAAAGGAAGACATCGGGTCCTTCATCCTTTAATTTTCACTTTACACACCCTCTGAGATGGTCTGGTAATGAAACAATTCAATCACTAGGAGTGTCCTCTTGCACCATCAGATAAGATTCACTGGAGGATGCGTGTTTGTAAAGACTGGGTATTTGCAATTTAGCCACAACACCATGTTAAATGATACAGGGAGTCTATCCCAGCAATTTTCAATGAAGAGTGGCATGATTAAAAGCTGACGACAGTAATGAAGTCTCCTCGGGAGTCAACAATGAATCCTCTGCTGAAGAAGATCTCCGTTTACATTTATCTACTCGACGAGCAACATTTGCCCTGATCCACAAATGCAAATTTGAATGGTCGCTCTATATCCTTGAGCCATTGACATTCCTACATAATATTCAGAGCTTGATTCACAGTGTATTTGGTAGTCATGAATTGAGGTTGGTGGCACCCTCGCATCCGCCATACCAGTGTGACTTGGCGCCAAATGGAATAACACGGTGTTTCGACGGAAATGAAGAGCTCTTGTGGGTCACCCTCCGGTACATTGCCTCGTTTGAGCTTATAAAGTGGCGCACCGCAGTACGCCTTCCAGCATTTGCGTGCTGTTTGCCACCCCCATATGAAAGACATCCCTCCGTGCACTTCTGCGTCTCTGAATCATTCGTGAATGCCTCACCACCCAAACCCTTCCTCGCGCAAGAAAACTAATGACAAAAGAGGGTTGACATTTATTAGGTCGTCATACATCAACTCACGTGTGTTGCTCCACTGCGAAATCAACATTCCCCGCGGTGGTATTAAATGCTACATGAGAAACATGATTTCGGGTGAGTTTTAGAAAAAAAGGAGTGGGTGGAAAACATGACATTTCACTTGATTTGTTGCTTCAGTCACCTATCGTCATAAATTGACTGGATGGGCTCGGTTTTTCACGTTTATTTTATACATTAAATTTACACGCATTTCAATTAAAATGCTCTGCTGTGAATCTACGTGAATGTCAGACAATTCAGTAAATTATGAAAAATTGCCAAAGTTTTAACACTTCACGGGTGGGAAATTGGCGAGAAACAACGAAAAAAAACAATTTAGGGCCATATTGTCGGAATTTCCATAATGTCTTAAGGATATTTCAATGCCGAAATAATGGGCGTTTTTGTGGTGCGAAATTCATACACGGAACATTTCTTATAGCCCTAAACTGAGATTAAATCTGCTAGTATTTGACTATTTCTTGCAGACTTCATTATAAGCGATCTAAGCGTTTATTATTTAGTAGAATTTATCATTTTTATCAAATATGCACTGAATTTTCTTATGTTTTATTAATTTGCTCACTGCGCTACATACTTTAATGTATATAAGGGAGAGCGGGGCAGTTTCTAACAGAAATTTCAGAATTTTGGTCAAAGCAGTTTTGTGGAAAGACAGCAAACAGTACTGGAACTCTGCATAGCCTATGAGCTACCCTTGGGTACAGGCTTTAAAAGACTGTTTAGCTCGTTCCCTGAAAATAAAATTTTCCACGTGTTGATAGTAATTTTAAGGCACTCTACATGTGGGGCACTTTTAGACACGGCTGTTTTTCGTCACATTTTTCAACCAAATGAGACAAAACTACTAATTAATTAAATGTCTTAATAAATAAATGCATGTTTACTGAAATTATTGTCTCTTTAGTGTTTTTAGTTCCGATTTTAGGCATTTTTTCTCAAAATGTTATTTTTTTTTATTTACAGCCATATCTTTCACAAATAAAAGGTTTTTTTCTGGTACAAAATAAATTTAATCATATATCTGGTTTTATATTCAAGATTTATTGATTGCTTGAAAGTGCCCCGCTCTCCCCTAATAGTTTTTTCCTCATGAACTCAACTATGGAGAAATTCCTCAGTGTCTGGACTCACTCTAAATAAACCAAATAGAGAATAATTGGAATACCTAAAGTTGGTGTTGGCCAGATGTTTATCCAGCATCGATTTTTTCTTCCCAGTGTTATAGTCTGGGGATGGTGAGTTAATCGGAGCGCCTTTGGCTAGAGGGAGTGACCAACAGAATTTCCATATTAAATTTCAATAGTAAACATTCATTACCATGCCTAAATTACAAACTTTCCTGATGCCGTTGAGGGTGGACCATGGGTAAAGGCGTTCAATAGACGTAGGTTGAACTGAAATGCCCCCATGATGTGTATTCATGCACCCTTGACAATAGAATCTCATTGACCTGATTGCACTACATAAGCACGTATTTTGTGGCGATATAACCAGAAAGATAGCCGTGTTGTGGGGGTGCAAAGGGGTGAGTTTGGCTATTTATCATCATTTTCTGACATGACCTCAAACTAGTTTGATTAAATTCCAGGACGACACATTAATCAAGGCAATTAATATATGCAAAATGGAAAATCCATCACGTTCAATTATCTGCAGATGGAATTTTATATTCATCCGCATGGCAGTTGAGAGCAAACAAGAATGTTCCGCCCTCATTTATTAAATGACCATCAATCATATTTGCTGATGAAATACTTCCATTTACTTATTTATTTGCTCGTCCACCGAGTGGGTTAGGGTTAGAGTGCAAAGTACTGTTGAATATTGCTTAAAGTTCAAAAATTATAATATTCTCTATATATCAGACAACTTTAAACTTACATCTCTTCATCCAGTACTTTTTCACTTCTATTTTCGTACAGAAATGAAAATGTATCTTGTGAAGAGTGGAAAAAATTTGATTTTATTCCTACATTTCTCATATTCTTTTCGGTGTGAGCAGAGAAACACCAGCCTGAGGTATGAAGAGAAATAATAAAATTCACCCTCCACAAAAGTTTAAATTGTAATTTATGATGAGTGACAAAACTTTTATATATGACTGTCGAAGAAAGTTCTGTTGGCACAGATTATGTCATCTTTTAATTTAGAGGACCTTCGCGAAAGAAATGTAGGAGAAAAGAAGCATTTTCTATTTACACCACGCATTTCTTTCTGAAAACTTTTTACAAATCAATTTTCATTTTTCATAGAATGAAAATACATATTTGGAAGAAAAGACTCTGAGTCTCAGAGTCTAAATATGGATATTATGCATAATACCTCGAAGTTTCGTGGGAAAATTGTTTTCAGTATTCTTAATAGCTTATTTATTTTTATCGCATTTCATTATTAGGTGAATTGTATGGCTTGAAATAAAAATTAAAACAACAAATTAATCGTGCTATTCAACAAAAGCTCATAACAATGGAATCTCGAAAAATAAATTGAAAATTCAATTGTGCTATAAAGCATCGAAATAATTAAAATTGTTACAATTTATAACTCAGAAAAAAGAGCCAGTGAAACACCGAAGGTAATTCCCTCCAAACAAATTGATATGTATAGGTCATAGGAGATAAATGAAAAAAAAATCCAATTTCATTTATATTTTTCGGTGAAAAAGGTTATACTGCACAAAAAAAGTCAAAAAATATCATTTCATTTGAAAGTTTGCATTTATATGAATTAGCAAATATTTTTTACCTCAATCCACAGTTGAAAATTGCACTGTGAACAGGTAAATGGGCAATTGTGGAAAATTGCAATTAACTTAATAATCATAAACTATAGATTTTTTTGACAGAATATTTGTGTGTGGTTTGCAGAAATTTCCATACTTCAATTTGTGGTATTTTCACTGTGCGAACAAACTGACTAATGATATTTGTTTTTGCAAATTAGCACACAGTCCAATGTAACCATAAATGATATTTTGAGGGAGTTTGTAAAATTTCTGCCGAAATAGGAGCTTTTCATGTGTAATTTCTGAATGTGAGTTTTTAATTATCTGTAAATTTCAATAGTTTCAAAAATTGTTCCTATGTGATGACGCATATATAATAGAAATTAGAACTTTTATCGGGAAAGTGGAAGCTCCCGAGTAAAATACCCATAGTAAGCTATTATTAACTGCTTTCAAGCAAAGCTCCCAGCATAGTGGAAACTTATGAAATGCTTTTATCGCAATGTATTCTATAGACAGGCGAGCAAATGGGTGTGGTATGACTTTTACGCTTTAATAGCAGATGGAGACGCCTGGTGGGTGGGTACAGCGAGAAATTTCTGTGCGAACCAGAGGATGGCAACAATAAAAGGTTATAGGTTCGATGCTATGAAACAATTATAAGCGATAAGTGCTTTTCCCGTCGGGTGAGTCACTTTTTATGTAGTCCATTTTATTTTCCCTCGTAATTACCGTCCATAATTGTTACGACTACACTATAGAAATTTCAAGCCTCCCCCCAAGAGTCACCCCATATCGGCCTCCTCATCGCTCTATTGCACTCCCACATTTCGTGACATTAATTGAAAAGACGGCAATTGGAAAATTAATTTCTCAACACTTTTTCCTAGTACAATTGAGCATGTTTAATTGATGGGAATTTTAAATGGTGGCTTGACAATGTGCAACATGATTAAAGTGAAGTACATACATATAATGATGCCATATCAGTGGCTTCCAAGAGCTCTGCAATGAAATTTTTAGAGTTATTATGGTATAAAAAACATGTTTTATATAGGCATGTAACTGCAATTATATGCAGTTGTGATATAATTGGATATAATTTTTATTTAGAAATACGCAACATTTTCATTTCCCTTTTGAATAAGAAAGTTCCGCGGGTTTTAGAGATAGGTATGCATTTTTTTTTTAAATTTTACTAGTCCTAAGAATACATTTCCATATCAAGAGATCTTGAAATTTCAAAAAATTGTTTTGATGAATAAAATTTTATTGAAAAAAGCACTCGCGGTAAGTTTTGATTAATATTTCAAGATTAAAAATTTGATTTTATCATAACATGAATTTTTGGAATAATTTTAGCAAATTGCATTAAACACTTTTGGATTTCATGGAAAAATTTCATTGTTATACAGAGTGAATAATTCATTGAGCCAATCAACAAAATTTGCATATTGCAATAAATAAACAATACAAATTCTTGTGACAACATCACAAAGAGTGGCTAAACATAAATTCAGTGAATTTAATAAAAATCTCTATTGTTTTTTTCACCGCTCATTGTTTGCTATTATAATTGGAACAACAATTCGGAAAGGTACGCAACGTTTAATGTTAGAGTTTCGTATTTGTTTTTCTCTTTTGATATTTTTAATAGGATTTTTTGTTCTGATTTATTCTTTAACGTTATGTCGTTGTTAGAGAAGTTAGTATATATCCAACCAGCTAAAAATGTCAAATTTTCCGTGTTCCTGAAAGCAATATAAGTATCTTTTAGTAGAGAATTCGCATAATACAATTTTTCCCATTAAATCAGGTGTGGGTGCCATTTCCGTAGCTAAAAGCTAAAGAGATATAGAGTTTGGCCTCGATGTCCTTCTGTGCACTGTCTATGGTTGGTGGCCTCTGAGTATTATAAATGATGGTCAGCAACGAGACCAATAATAGCGTGTCTCTGAATGCGTTACACGGGACGATCTCTCTTTCCTATCGCGTACTCGAACTCTCGGGGTCCACTCTTTAAAATTCCATGATTTATTGCTGCAGAACATAGTGTGGTGGATATGAAAAAAAGTACACCAATCTGGCGGTCACATAATTAATGGCACTACATAACCCATCATAATTTAGTTTTGAAATTTTTCCTTGTTTGCATATCAATTTCTCCCGTTTCTGAATAATGAACATTGTGGAATTTTTATCGTGCAAAATGTCCCCCGCTCTTTAAATGTTCTTGAATTCAATGGAAACATTTTAGGATTCAGGCGATTCAGGTTATATAGAAAAGTTGGGATTAATTTTCACAAATGTGCTTCATACATTTTTTTATAATTTTGAGCTGAAATACATGATTTAAATTATGAGGTAGTTTACGGAAAGTTCGGATGAGAAATTCCGCAACATTTGATAAATTAATTTTCCACAGCATTGCTAGAATTTTAATTAGTCTGCGAAATATTCATCGTGAAAGTCTCATGCAGTATAATTTGAACAAATAATAAGCACAACATGTCACGCGATTTTTTTCATCATTCTCTGGCTTTTCATTTTAGCATCTCGAAACAAAGAAAATGTCATCACTCTGGGAAATTATTTTCCGTGAGGAAATTAAAAACATAATGGTGCGTATCTTCGGAAATGGAAGCTGAGGATTTTCTTCTTCAACACACAATTAGACACTGGAAATGGGACAAATTTAATCACGTTTATTAGCACGCAAACATTGCAAGTCCCAATGGTGAAAACTAGCCAAACACAATTGTGTGGACAATTTAGTTTGTGTGCCAACTACACCCAGTACTAACCACAACATCCTCCATAATAGGACGCAGGAGTGCTGAAGGTGGCTTTGGCTCCACTCCCCATAAGAGTATCTGCAATATGCACAAGTTTTGCGTGTGGCATTGCCTAGTAAATTGCCCTCAAAATGAGAATGCATTGCGATTTGAATGAGAAGGACTTTAGGAAATCCGAAAGATGGATTGAATGCATGAATCACTGGAATCTGGTTAATGTGGATCAAATTAATGCAACTACATAATTCTTATAGGATCTCCGTTGATCAAAAATTCGTAAAAAAATGCAATAACTGAAAATGGACCTCTTTGTAAAACTCATCAGAAGCCAGATAAACTGAAATTTGAATAAGAGAAAAAATGTAGAAAATGTAATATGTGCAACTGAGCAAATGTTTGCTATATATATACATAAAATGAAATGTGCTTTTACGCCACTTCTTGTTCTTTAAAAATAAACAACATTTTCAGCTAAAATTGCCAGTGAGATTGACTGATGGTGAAAAAGCACACCACTTGAGACCATTTTCGACGCGAAAGATAGATACAGGATCGATTTTAATTAAATCAAACGTGGATGTGCGGCAGAGTCGCATTGGCAAACACTTGCTCGATAATTTAAACGGAAGCCCATACATCTCGATGAATGGTGAAAACAAGGTACAACAAGGACTTGATTAAACAATATAAACACTGTAATCAATTCAATTTCTGCACTTGTGCTAATTTACATTAGAGTCCTGGAAGTCTGAATCGAGTGGAGCAGCCTACATATATATGGGGGATCCAGGCCTTGCTATATTACATTAATGCGGAGATGAATTGTACAATAAATGCGTTCATGTCATGCACACATTTATGAGGGTCTCTTCATATGTTTTCGGGCGGGAATTGTATTCACTGGATTTACATAAATTCGCCGAAATGGGTTGAAATGTTAACGTGTAATTCGATTCCCATGCGAATAAATTACTCTATCGCAAAGTGTACATGAATTCACAAATGAGTTGTGGGCGGTGGGTGGGAGTAGGAAAAAAAACCCTCCTACATTAATAAATGTGCTAAAATTTTATTTATGTTTCAGCGATTTCCTGAATTCCTGAATAATTTCACCACGACAAACAGACATAAATCGTTTATATATTGCCATGTAGAAAATACATATAGCGAGAATTTTTTATGAAAATTTACCGATAATAATAAATAATAAAAAAAATCGTGCACTAATTAAATATTTCCAAAAAAATTTGTATGCGCGCATTATTCTGCATGTGTCAGGGATTTAAAATGCAATGGTGAAAATTTAGCACCTCATTATAAATCTCATTATCTCAATCACCATTGTTTTCCGCATTGCCACTGTTAGATTAAATGATTACCAGTGCATTGAATAATTCTACTGGGAATTCATCCATATGTGGACAACTCACAGTGTTAAATTTGTTGAGACAGAATTTCCAAATACGAATTTTGGATAACGTACAGTTGCTGGTTGGGAAAGTACTTCCACAAATTCCCAGTATTAACATTAAATATTAGTAGCTTTGATGATTTGCACCACAAACAGGTGCAAATTCTATCAGAAACATGGTAGTTTGTGCATTAAGATTTATAATAATAAATTTTATTATATAGGCACTTAAGATTAGGCTTTCGGGGATTTCCTCAATAGCCAAATTTACATCTTATTCGTATACATTATTCGATTTTTTCACCAGTAAAGTCAAGTGCTATCTATTATATATAATTTTGATGTATGGTAGGGTTGGTCAGAGCATGGTTACTCATAAACTGGAATTGTCATTCAAATTAACTGATTTTTTAAATCTTTTTCCTCACTTAACCGCCAAATCACACCACAAATTTTAAATGTTTTTGTATTGTTTTCATTATTTGTTGATTACTATAAATTTATACGGGTTATTTATACAATTTTATGTAAATAACCAGTCAATGGTTTGATTGGTTATTAAGCTACTCTCATATCGAGATAACAATTAAATTTGTTTACAGCTTCTCTCTGAGAATCATATTAATAACTCGCCCTGAGGCATCCAGGAACTCCCACATGATGGTGCCCCCAATAGATGGTGGGGTGATCATCCTTTTATGAACAGGCGAAAAGAGTGATTGTACACCCAGGCGGTGGAAAATGTGCTTGGAAAAGCGTTTTGTTACTCGGCAAATTGTATATCCGGGAGAGTTGGTTCATTTTAGCGCTTGTTTGTTAACTGCAAAATACACAGCGCCACTGCCTCTAACTCACTGAATCAGAAAGAACGTGGGAAGCTACCCCATCTACACTTGCAAATGAAAGCCTAAACCGCTCTTTTCCTTTTGGCGCGGATGTCCATCATCAGCAAATTCAGCCCTCGCGCAAACTGGCAGGCTTGTTTGCTGAATTCCTTCAACTCGACCGCATAATTTCCAGCAGTAAATTCAACGGAGTGCTCAACAATCTGTGTACATGTTGAGGGAGAGACAAGGAAGTTGAACAGCAAAAAAGAGAGGCACCATCAAAAGCTCCACAAAAATCCATTTTATGTCACGACGAAAAAAATTTGCTGCATCACAGCCGCTGCTTAATTTCACGTATAAAGTTCATGTGTAGGTATTTAGTCCTCTCATTTTGTATAATTTGTCCCACAAGGCACAAGAAATTTCGTCTTTTCCGAATATATATAGTAGATTTTATTGCTATGCTTTATTGTGCCACCCATTTCACTTTCCTCTCCAATTCACGGAAAAATATTTCCTTACAGAAGGGAGCGAAGATGCTGAACACACACGTTTTATTGCTGTTGTAAAAGGGGAGAAATTCGGTATAATAACATTATTTTCCAATTTAATTAGAATTTAAGTATTATTACTTTTCAATACTCAAGACGCTGATATGCGATTTTGATACTTTCTCTTTTCTCATTAAAGATTTAAGATTAAACATTTTATTTATAATGGAATGGAGTTTTCAGATTTGAGCGACTGAAGTTTCATTGAGATGGAATAATTTTGCAATATTATGCAGAAATTCATGATAGCCACAATAAAATAAGAATTTATCACATAACTCCTGTGAATCATCTGTAACATCATCCAACATCTTCTTTACATCATCATCTGAATTTTTAATACCAAGGAAATACCAAGACACCATCATTGCCATTTTATGAGAATTCCTCACATAAAAAGCTTAATTTTTCCACAAATCCCGGAAAAAATGTTTTTATTTCCCCTTCATTTTGGAATCACAGCAGCACTACATTTTCTGTTTATATTTTGAGAAAATAGCAAAAGGAAAATGGAAGAGCGAGAAGATAAATTGTGGAATGTGTCTGGAGATTTTATAAAGCACAATGGAATTTACTGTCCATTAATGAATCCGGGAAATGTTTCGAGTTTGCATGAGAAGCCCCAGAGAATCCTAGCGGCCTTCCTCACAGAGGGACTCGAAGTTTACTATGGTAGGAATTATGGGCAGAATAAGGGAGTCTCCTTCAGTTGGATTCTCAGCCAAACCGCACCATCGGGTTGCCGAATAGGTGGGGTTTACAGTCGACAATCGGAAGACAATATCCTGGTGAGTGCATAAGTCCCCCATTAACAGACAAGATAATGAACTTCGTGGCGGACTGAAACTGGGAAATTTTAGTTGAACAATTCAATCAACGAAATTCTTATTTTGAATAATGGTTCAAAAATACTTTCGCGCTAAAATTGCAGCCAAATCAATTTTCAAGGGGGAGACATTACCGTCATGAGTGATGCACTTTTAAATGAAAGTTCGCGGTGTCTTTGGAAGTGGATTTTGTGATATTATGGATGAATTACGTTATTTTCGATACGAGCTTTTCGATTATTTTGAAAGCTTTTAAGTCAACATGTATGTTATGTATACTTTATCCATTCATTTAGAACTTCTATATAGAATGTGAAGCTTTAAAGAAAATTCCAGGATTTTGAGATGAAAGCTCTCTAAAAATTTCTTTTAAAAACTCTTTTAAACTTCCTTTCAAAGTTCTTTAATGCTTTTATTAAAGCTCTTCAAAGCTTCCCATTTAAGCTTCATTTCAAAGCTCTTTTGTGCTTTCTTTGAAAGCTCTTTTAAACTTTATTTCAATGCTATTTTAAGCTTTTCTTCAAAGCTTTTCTGAGCTTCTTCCAAAGTTCTTTTCAGCTTCTTTCAAAGCTCTCTTAATCTTTTTTCCAAAGCTCTTTTATACTTTATTTCAAAGCTTTTCTGAGCTTCTTTTCAGAGCTTCTAACATATAATTTAATGATTTGTGAGGACATTACTTATTAATTTAATTTAAGTCATCCACTTTATTAATTTTAAACTTTTCATGTCTTTTTTATTAATTAAAAAATCTACAATCACAGGAAACCCCACGAATCCAAGTGGATGTCAATCCAGCATCTCTGGCGACCAACCTGGATGTGCTATATCATCCAATTCCTGCTCTACGGCTCAAACTGCACTATCAGCATCAGCCAACGTGTCCCAGGGGAAGGGGATCCATTCGGATGGAGTACATCGCGCCCAAGTCCACCTCCACCCTCTACGTGGACAATGTGGCTGGACAGGTGAGCTTTCTGACACTTTCCCACCTGCATCGTGTTACACAGCGCTGGAGTCTCGGCGCCGAGGTGCTACTGGGGGGCCGAGGTGCAAAAGGGATGATCCTCAACACAGCGTACGCCGTGAGGTGAGTGCGGAGGCCAATGGGTGGACAATGGCACAATAAATTGCCAATAGCATGAGCGAAGCCGTGCAAATATTTATATAGGTAGCTGTACGACAGGATGTTGGGTAAAAGCTTCGCGGAGCGAATTGTCTTTCTTCTGCTGTGGCAGAAAATTGAATGCAAATGTGTTTTACCCTGTTTTTTTCTGATCACCAATTTTCCACATTCCCCTACACTCCTGCATCCTGGCTATTACTCACATTCTCACCCTCCAGATACTGCAGAAACGCATCTACGATGGCGGCATCATTCTCAACCCAGGCACTTGATATCAGCTATTGGCGTCAAATACATCCGGCCGTACAAGTGGGACTGCTGATGGCGTACAGCAAACAGAAACCCCTCATTGCATCCCTATTCTACCAGTGGGATTTTCATGATAGTCTCGTCAGGGGGATGATTAACTCTCAGCGGTCCGTTGGCTTCACATACAGAAGGTATTTTGTGACACACCAATCAATTGAAAAAGTTCTCTATACCCTCACATTTCCCATATTGGGTGTCGAATTCAACAGAATGTGTGGGTCGAAAAAAATTTTGAGTTTTTGAAGTAAAATCTCTATTTCCAGATCATTCGATGCGATGCATTTCGCCACCAATATCAGCATTTCATATTGCATTCCCACGCACAAAATAATTAGTGGATTTAAATTAGAGATCAATTGACAGATATTCCAGGTTCGTCTATTTTCAATTGCCATATTTCCAATACAAATATATTTTGTGCATAAACAATTATGGACAAATCATATTGTGACCAATTTGATTAGTTTTCAATAGTTATGAGAATGCAAAATATCCACGCATTCGGCTTTACTTTTGTATTTATTAGAAATTAATTGTAGTGTTGAATTATATTTAAATAACTTTTTTCAATAAAGTTTTTGATAGTAAAATAACAAAAACATATTTTTGAGTAGGTAATCATTTTGCCATTATTATCAATATTACGCAAGTTGAGCTAATAAAATAAAAGTTCGCATTGCATCTGACCTTTCACAGAGTATCCGGAGTATCCTCTAGAAATTCTAATTGTATTCTATCATTTGACTATGAAATTCGTCATTGCAAGGAAATGTGAGCGAGGAATGTTAGAATTTGTCCACAAGCGGAAGTTATATTCCTTATGGATGGGAAAAGTTTCCTACATTATACACATAATATTCCTTCAATTGTCAGAGAAACTTATTTTGTGTTGTGAATTTGATGCAATTCAATCTCTGAGGATCCCCTTAATAATATCACAAGAAATGCGCATTATTTGCTATGAAGAAGTTGTGTCAAAGTAGAAGATGTGTCAGACATAAATTTTGCTATATGCTTGAAACATTCTTCCAGGAACAACATATGTGTATAACGTGAAGATCAGCAGTAAACTCGGGGTATTATCGTGTCAGTGTTGAACTTATCACGTCTTATGAGATTTTGTTTTCATTATAATCTCTTGTGAGACACTCAAAATAAATCACATTACACGTCTCGCATCCGAGAAATTTGAAATTTGAACTTATTGTTTTGTGGCAAATAACATAACGAATTGACTTAAAATGAAAGTCTTTGCATGCACTACCTATATTTATTATAGCGAGTGTGTTATGTATCCTTCAATATATCCTTTTCAATTGCAATTCCTTGGCACAGTGCCCTCCTGCAGGAGATTTACGATAAGCCCTCGATGGACTGTGATTTGAATATCTTCCAAAAATTCAATTTATCTGCGTTCAATTGAATTGTCTCGGGAACAATTTGCGGGATGGCAGAAGAGGGAAAAGCATTCGGCATAAATTCACTGCACAATATATATTTTGCACAATTATCGAGCTGGTAGTCGCAACATTAATCCACCCATCACCTCGCCATGCATTTCACATTTTCATTGATGGTCGCACAGTGGATTGCGGAACGATGGTGCATATTTATGAAACAGACCAAATAATTTAGCCAAATCGTCACGGTGAATGGGATAAATGTGCATCGACCACTTTCTGTCACATGGCCTGGGAGAATAATCACGGTGCAGACGATGGCACAGGATCCACCGTACGGAATATTTAATGTTATTTGCATTGGTAAACTGGCCGATTTCAGGGAGGATTCCCCACTGCATTACCATTGTGGTGTTATGTGTAGGATGTTAACAATTTAATTATGAGTCCGGGATTCAGCGTTTCAAAATTTCTGGTTTTAATTAATACCGTAACATATGTCGTTTTTTATTAAATTACCAATAGCTTTTAACTACTATTTAATATTGTACGAATTTCACGAAACATTTGCACAACCAATATCTCACGCAGCTCTTTGGCACAACGCATTCTCTTTGATGTAGAGGTTTTTCACCTGTCGAATCCGTGTGTCTCATAATAAGTTGTCCACCCACGCGAAATATTACCATCAGTGAAACGAGGATTGCGGATAATTTTAAACGTTGATAAGAGCTGAAAATTTGAGCATTTCTTTGAAGCCAAACGGTTGTAGATAAAAACTTCAGATCTTCGATGACCCCCCCCCCTTAAAGTCGATACGAGAATAGTTAATTCTACAATTTTTTCAACTTCACTCGCGCTAGTGCGCTTCGTAATTTGATTTTCATAACTCATATATTTTTAATTATTCTTTGATCAATATATAGAGTTTATGAAATGGTTACTGTCTCCTCGATATTTGATAGAAATATTACTTTTAATGATGCTTTCAAAGAGATTTTTTTATCAAAACATAAAAGCATTACAGCGTGCAGATTAAAAGTTATATAATTGGACAGAGAATTCAATTGAAATGAAATCGGATTACATTTTTGATGCTCTCACACACGGCATCTCTATACAATTTTTAATATTTTATACCTAACAAGAATTTTATATCGCACTTTTTTCAAGCCTCCTCCCACAGTGTGTTATATGGTTTCTCGTTCCCCCTGGGAAAATAAAGTTATGATATGAGTTTCTAATAAAAATACGCTTTGGTGAAATTTTCATTTGGGCTGTGGTGTGGCTTCTGATGTGGCCTTTGTGTGCGTATACGTTTTCAATTTAGCATCAGAGATTGTGCGATCTGTTGATTGAAATCCATCATCAGCAGAATACATCAATGGGCGGATGGCATCGGAATACCGTGGAGGCGTATGCAAATTGCAGAGGTGGAAGCTATATTGCTCTCATGATGAAAACAATCAAGGGTTGGAAACATACTCTCCTCCTGGAGGTTGAATACACACACCATGAATGAGATCTGGAGGTGAAAATGTGTTAGTAAATATTTGTTTTACACTTTTAAAAAGTCTCCGTGGTGAAAGAAAGCACAAACAAGTGCATTTTAATCATTGTGTGATTAAAATGAAGTCCTCATTATAATAGGGGATGCGATATGGAAAATAAATGAGCAGTTTCAAGCACATTTTCTATTTCGATGCCTCAAGCACTTATAAGTTTCCTTTGTATGAAAAAATAAATGGTCACATTTTCCAATTTATTTAAAAAGAAAAGTAAATAATATTTTCAAATTCGGTTTTTTACATATGGTTGTATGTGCCTTAGTGTTCATAAAAATATATATATGACCAATGTACTGAAACAAAATGGCGTCATTATAGTACCTCAAAAAAA